>SSNQ01034560.1:416373-475918 GCA_006942095.1 Nothobranchius kuhntae
ACTGATCGACACAGGTTTCGCTCCATGAGCTTGACACATGCGCCGGTGTGTCGGTGTTGCTGGACCCATCACTAATTTTGATCTTTTGACGCCAAAAAAGGTAAATTGTTTTCTCCATTTGGCAACGTTTACTGTTATTTCTGTATTGTAAATGTGTTTGTAGTCTTTCTCTGGTAAGAGGCTTAAATTGTTTTCAGATAAATTAACTATTTATTTTATTGTAGGTGAAGTGTCGGCTCTGCTCCACAGAGCTGTCTTACTCAAATAAGAGCACTTCATCAATGCTGAGGCATTATAGAGCTCGGCATGGCAACGATGAATTGGTAGATACCCCAGGTATGTTGAAATTATCACCAAAAAATCTGAATTGTCAAAATTAGTCTATTACACACAAAAGGCTTTGTGTGACTCTGTAGTATTGCTTGTAAAATCCTTTTCATAAGCTTTTTAAAGCTTTTAAAAAAGTATTTCCTTTTGGCTTGCAGTTCCTAACAAGCAAGCAGTGGATGATGCTGTGGTTAACATGATCATCAAAGACTGCCAGCCACTCACCATTGTTGAAAATGAGGGATTCAGGGAGCTCCTGAAGCTTATTGCACCCTCATATGTTCTACCAAGCAGGAAGGTATGTTTAAGAAATGTTTGCTTTAATTAATCAACTACTTTCATGGTGTGTGTGTGTGTGTGTGTGTGTGTGTGTGTGTGTGTGTGTGTGTGTGTGTGTGTGTGTGTGTGTGTGTGTTTATGTAACATTGGTATTACAGTATCGGTATGTTTATTTGTAGGTCATCAAGGACATGGTGAGCCAGAAATATGAGGAGGAAAAGGAGAAAACAAAAAAGGACCTCCAGAGCGTCATTGCTGTTAGTTTAACAGCTGATATGTGGACGTCCATTAATATGGAGGCATATCTTGCCGTTACTTGCCACTATGTGGACAAAGAAAGCCATGAACTCTGTTCATCAGTCTTGGGAGTGCAGCATTTCCCTCAGAAACACACTGCAGAAAACATGGCCACAGTTAAAAGGAGCCTCATGGAGGAGTGGGGCATAGCAGGCAAAGTCAGGTGTCTTGTCACTGATGCAGCAGCAAACATGATTGCATGTGCTCGAATGCTGCAAGTACGGCAAACCATTTGCATAAATTAATAAATGAGGTGCCGACACGATGGAACAGCACCGACCACATGCTGGAGAGACTGACTGAGCAGAAGGAGGCAGTCTGGGTGTCACTGGCCTCATTAAAAACTGATCTCACTCCACTGACTCCAGAAGAATTTGAAATCATTGAAGAGATGCTCAGGGTGCTTGCTCCTTTTTACCAAGCCACAAGAGAACTCTCTGAGGAAAAAAGAGTCTCGGGGTCAAAGGTTATTTCATTGATGAGAATGATCCACATTGAGCTTCAACATCAATCTTCAACAGTGACAAAACCCACTGCTAAACAGCTGGCTGAAAATCTGTCAAAGCGGCTAACCGAGTCCATCTGCAACATGGAATCGCTCAGTGTGATGTCACTGGCAACATTGTTGGACCCCAGGTTTAAAACTGCTGGCTTTTTTAGTCCACTGAAAGCAATTGAAGCTGTCAAGAGACTGAAGTCAGAGTGTGCTGCTGACACGAGGAGCCATGAGCCTGACCCAACAGTAGAGGAGCACTTCACATGGATCAGAACACAGTTCAGGTATGAAAACACATTTCTTTGTGAATATTTGTTTATTTCTGCAGAAGTTTGTCATGTGATAGTAAACCAATGATTAACAGACTTATTTCCAATTTATTTGTTAGGACACAATCTCTGGAGGCACCTTGATACGGAGGTTGAGGAGAGCAGGATGACCTCTAATACTACAGCCAATTCCATAATTGAAGTCCAACGCTACCTGGCTGAAAGAAATGCACCAAGAACACAAGACCCATTACAATATTGGAAAAATAACCAGAATTTATATCCACACCTTTATCAACTCGCACTTCAATTCTTATGCACACCATCTTCATCTGTACCCTGTGAAAGAGTGTTTTCTAAGGCAGGGGAACTGGTGTCTTAGAGGAGGAATCGCCTTGGAGCAAACACACTGCACAAACTTTTGTTCCTCAATAAAAATGCATAAATGAATCCATATTTAGTCTTTTATTTTGTATGATCTAACACAGAGGTTAACACATTTACATAAGTTAAAACTTTTACTTCTGATTTTTATTAGACACATTCAGAAGATTTAACATGCCAACTCATTGTAGCATTTACACAAAGGTTATAAGCAAATGTTAAACTCCTTTCATAAACAACTTAACTTAAATTGAGTAAATTAAATTACATAATGATATATTTTGATTACAGGAAATGAAATCTTGCACACCTGGTGTTGGTTTGCAGCATGTAAGCTTTTCCATCTTATTTACCTGCAATGATTTTAGAAATACTGCAGGTGTCGCTATTGAGTGACCAACACAGTGTCAAAACAGTGCCGACACAGTTTGTCTAGTGTGTCAATACACTCCTTGAGGTATCATCATTCCATCACTACCACATACATGTTTATAGGGGGCTAAAAATAAACAATAAAGCTTCCCTACAGGAAATAAAGAAAATTAGCTCAAGTTAAAAATCACAAGAAATAAACATTTAAAATACAAAAAATCTTCAAAAAGTATTTGAAAATTATGGTTAAAATTAGGAGAAATAGAAAGAATTGTGAGAAAAATGTAAGAAAAGGGAAACAGGAAAATCTGTGGATCCCAGAAAAGGTGGAATAGGTAGAAAGCTGAATAAGGAGAGGGTGGTGGTGAAGGTCACACAAAGCCTGAGTCTTCAGCTGCTTTTTTAAAGGAGACCACTGAGTCCACTGATCTCAGGCTCAGGGGGAGAGAGGTCCAGAGTCTGGGGCCACAGCAGCAGATCCTCTCGGCTCTCCCTTGTCCTGCCTCCAACATGCCTCCATCTAAAAAGGCTAGGTTATCCAGAGTTATCTCTGTAGTTATGCTGCTATAGGCTTAGACTGCTGGAGGATACACTGACCACTTTTCACACTCGACTACTTTCTTCTACAATCTGCTCTTTAACTGTATTATTTTCTGCTATTTCAGCTGTTAACTTTATTTTCTCTCTAAGTGTTTTTCTCCCCAGAAGAAGCTACAACGATGTTCTGCTGAGCTGTGGTGGCCTCATGGAGGGGCCCATCGACTAGCACACTGCTGCTAACCACTAAAACATTCTCTCTCTCCTGATAATAACTTTTTGCTTTCCTTGACGTTGGATGTGCTACTACTAATTTATCCGTTTAATTATAGATCCACTAGGATAAATACAATAAAGTTTATCTCTCACCAAATAGAATATTTACTAAGAAATCACGATATAACTACAGACACATTACTTTGTCTTTGTCTGTGTGTGTGTGTGTGTGCGCGCACGTGCGTGCGTGTGTGTGTGTGTGTGTGTGTGTGTGTGTGTGTGTGCTCGGTCTTCTCCATCCCCAGTGAGTCGTGGAGGATGGCTGCTTATACTGAGCCAGGATTCTCTGGAGGTTTCTTCCTGTTAAAAGGGAGTTTTCCTCTCCACTGTCGCTTTATGCTTGCTTAGTATGAGGATTGCTGTATAGTCAGTGACACTAGTCAGTGACTTGATGCAATTTGCTGGGCTCCTTATATAGGAAACATTATTTCTGACTGGCTTAATGAACTGTATTGGGATGTTTATTATGTGAAGTGCCTTGAGACGACTCTTGTCGTGATTTGGCGCTTTATAAATAAACTTGAATTGAATTGAATTGAATTGAATTGAATCCTTTGGTCTTTAGTTTGGTGTGCTGCACAACCAGGAGGCTTTGGTCACTGGACCTCATAATACACCATGCCACGCAGTTTCTAGAGCGCTTTTAACACGACATCACAACCGACCAAAGTGCTGCACACGATAAAACAACACAGACAGCATAACAACAATTATAAATAACAACAAAATAAAACCAGTACAAAGTAAAAGCACAAAAGAAAACACCTTTTCGAGCAGAGAAGAAGCAAAAATGATGAAAACTACCTCTACTACTACTACTACTACTACTACTACTACTACTACTACTACTACTACTACTACTACTACTACTACAATATACTAATCCACAGAAAATTAAACAGCCAAGGTGGAAAGAAAGATGACAAATATATGCGTTGATGCTTCATGGGTTAGGAGTTGAAGGCCAGGGAGAAGTAGTGTGTTTTCAGGCGTGATTTAAAAACGGCGATAGAAGGCACTTGCCTGGCCTGGAGAGGTAGTGAGGTCCAAAGTTTTGAGGCACAGATCGAAAAAGCCCTTCTCCCCACGGATCTTCTAACGTGCCTCACGAGCGATGAGGAGGAGCTGATCTGCAGACCTCAGAGCCCGAGGAGGGTGGTGGAAATGGAGGAGTTTGCTCAGATAGGGTGGGGCCTGACTGTTCAACGGTTCGATTACAAGAAGAATTTTGAACTTGATCCTGAACTGAACCGGCAACCAGTGGAGTCATTTGAGTATGGGTGTAATGTGCTGTCTTCTGTCAGCTCCAGTCAACCAACATAGTTATAAATATATCGTGGAGATAAATAAAACAATAAAGTGGTTTTCTTGCATTTGTCTAAAAACCTCCACTAACACGTCTCGGAACAAATCCAGCGATTGGACCATCTGGTTGTCGGTGTAACGTGATGAAGGAGCCTCAAGGTCCTTCATTCCTCAAGGTTATTGATCCTCTAACCACAGTACCCTCTGACACAGCGCCAGAGAGCATGAAACAGCCTCAAGGTCATGCATTCGCTTCTAAACTGTTTACTTTCCAGCAATGAAGACAGAAGATGAAGAGAACTCTATTTTCAATAAAGCTAATCAAAACAACTGTTAGTCAATAATACAATGTGACCGATCTGTGAAATCACAATGTTATGATTAATATGTTTTAATAAGTAAATGACTTATTCTCGTCACTAGACACGCTGATACATTAAGGTAAATAATCACATGACACATTGCTGTTGCTGATCCAATCAGAACCTTCCTAGTCTGAAGCGTGGCAGTCTCTGTGGTGTTTATTTAATCTGTCAGCTTTGATTCGTCCAGAATAAAAAACATCCAGATTAACAAAACAGTTCCAACGCCATTTTAAGTCAGTTCTCAAGATCTCGTTCTCAAGGTCCCATGAAGTTCACCGCATGTCAAGTGAAGTATGGACAGGCCATCTATACTTCTCTCTTAAGCCGAGAGCCATCAAGCAGGGAAACATCTGTTGTTGTTACCAACCAACAATGGTTCCTTCAGAATAAAAGCTGAACTCGCTGACCCAAGGAGGGTCCCTTTTTGACGCTGTGAAACACCTGTCGCTTTTTACCTGGAGACTATCCAAGGACTGGTCTGTCGTGCTGTGACGCTGCCCCATTGGCTCCAGCACCGGAAGGAAGGTCCAAGGACCTGGCATCCTGGATCCATCGTGAAGGTCTCACTGAGGGTATGTGGATGCGACAAAAATGGCGTGTTTATGTGTTTCATGTGTTTATGACTACGGGTCTCAAACTCTGATCAGTTTGGAGCAAAACATCATCTCCCACTCAACTTTGTTTCTCCGGATGCGAGGGTTCTGAATGACACTCATTCACACACACCATTCACCTCACACTTCATTCAAACAGAACACCCATCATTAGAGAGTTAGTAAATGGCCTGTAATTTGATATAGCTCCTTCTAGAGTCCTGGAACCCCCCAAGGCGCTTTACAACACAATCAGTCATTCACCCATTCACACACTGGTGGGCATGAGCTACGATGTAGCCACAGCTGCCCTGGGGCGCACTGACAGAGGCAAAGCTGCCGAGCACTGGCGCCACCGGTCCCTCCGACCACCACCAGCAGGCAACGTGGGTTAAGTGTCTTGCCCAAAGACACAACGACAGCGACAGACTGAGCAGGACTCGAACCTGCAACCTTCCGATTACAGGGCGAGCACTTAACTCCTGTGCCACCGTCGTTCTTCGTAGTCTCGCTAAATTGTTTAAAATCATTTAGTAATAAATTTCCTTAAACGTTTGAAAGTCTCTCTCTCTTCTCTTGTCTCTCAGTTAATGCAAAGTGTTATCTTAAAGTCCCTGCAATAAAAAGATCCAATCTTCTGATTTAAATAACCCAGTGTCCGTAAGATGGAATTCATACTAGATATGGATTTTTAATGTCTTTAATGTAATTAAAATCTATCATTACATCGGTCACGCCAAACCGCCGCACTCCCCTGGGTCCTCCACTCATCACACACTCTCGTATGCAGCAGCAGAACACCACTGGTGTGAGAAGTTCTCCGCTCAGTGACATCAGAGGAGGAGAAACAGCCGGCTGCTACCACTTCAGCTTCAGGACAAACTACCAGGCAAGAAAAGACCCGGTAAGGACCTGGAAACAGCAACCGGTGTTTAGCGCTACGTCGTTCCCTCTGGTAATGTGGCTTCCAGTATTTGAGGGAGGTGGCCTCTCCTGCTGAGAGGTGCAGAAGTCTCATTGACAGTTACAGGAATCATTTGATTGCAGCGATTGCTTCAAAATGTTGTGCAACAAAATATAAAGATGGAGGAATCATCCACGAGTTTATTTTTTCATTATTTCGCTGAAGAACGATTCAAAAGCAACGTCGGACTTTCATTGGTTGAATTCAATAGAATTTTTATTTCTTTTGTCAGATTCAAGTTATTTCTGTGTTTTAACCCTTCTGGAACCACCCAAGAAACGGCAGAAAAGTATCATCCATGAATTAAAAAGTTAAGATGTTATCTGAACTGTTCATAGAGAGATCCTGGATTTTACCTCAGTAACAAACATGCCCCGTCTACTCGCTCTCCCCTTCTCTCTTCTGTCCACCGTTCCACACAGCTGGGAGGAAATTCTCTTTTTCCTTTTTAAAAGAATCCGTCACTTTTCTGCCAAACTCAAACACATAAAGACCAAAAGCTTTGGAGAGACTCCATGCTGTCAGCTGATACGTGGAGAACTCAGAAGGACCTGGACCGCGTGGGATACACCATTTGCTTAAGACATTTTCATTCAGCTAGGTCCTCCAGGGAGATCCAGATGTTCTCAAAGAGAACCAAGGATCTAGGTGCACGTGAACCTTAAAGTCTGAGACATTGTTTTTGCTTTAGAACCTGCAGATGGGCCTCAGATGTCTGAAATTATTAGAAACATGTTGTTTCTGTTTATTTAAAGGAACCTTCAGAAGGCTTTTCGCTGTTTTTACACCTTTTCCAACGACACATTCAAGCACTTTCAAGGTGAGGTTTCTACCTGCTTTTTACGGCAATAGCTGTTTACTGTGTCGGTAGCTGGTTTATGCTAGCAGTTAGCTTTTTCAGTTCGCTGACAAAATCAGAAGAAAAGTTTGTTGTTTTGTTGGCATCATGGCAGAGCCTGGAAGTAAAAATGAGAATGTCTTAGGAGGTGAAACCAGAGTGAACATCGGCACGGCCTACGCTAGTTTGAGAGACTTAAAGGAGGCTACAAAATCACGGACTGATGGTGACCTGGCTTTGTTGCTATTGGATTTGTAAGTAACAGCATTTTCTGTCTAACAGTGTGGATTTTTACTTCGTGGTTTATTTAGTGTCAGTTGGCTAGTGATAGCCTTAGCTCATTTTTAGCGCTAGCTACAGCAGGGTTGTTGGTTGTAATTCCCCCTTGAAGCAGTAGGGGGCAGAAACAGGAAACTTATTGTTACATTAACAACCCAACAGGGGGTAACAACAACCCTTTCAACACCCAGCAGCAATCATTTGCAACAAACTAGATAGAAATGACTTCATTACAGGAAGAGCAGTAGTAGGGCGCCGGGGGCACAGGAGTTAGGCGCTCTCCCCGTTATCGGAAGGTTGCAGGTTCGAGCCCCACTCAGTTTGTTGCTGTCGTGTCCTTGGGCAAGATACTTTACTCACCTTGTCTGCTGGTGGTGTTCGGAGGGACCGGTGACGCCTATGTCAGCTGTGGCTGCACTGTAGCTCATCACCATTTGTGTTGTAAAGCACCTTGGGGGTTGTAGAACCCTAATAAGGCTCTATATAAATACGCACTATTTAATTATAGTACCACCACTTCAGTTTGGAGTCCAGAGTGAGAGACAGGGCTGATAACCAGACCACCGTTGGCGAGTTGCACCATGATGAAGGTCCAGTTTAACTTCTGCACACGTCTCACTGCGTTTTCGCAGCATGCTGGAGGAGTCGTCGCTGCTACTGTCAGGATGTTTGGGCTGTTAAACCTGTATGGCAGAGCTGTGTTTGCAGTCAGAACCAACATCTGCTTAGGCATATTTACTCAGGTAGAGGACTAACCACTTCCTGAATCCATCAGCAGAGCTGGCACTTCTCAGGAAAGCACCGAGGGTTAAAGGTCAAAGTCTGGCCTGCATCAGCAGAGGACATCAAGCGGCACGGCATAGCACCAGGAAGTGTCATAATAAAAGGATATTTGCCATGCTGACTGAAGCGTGTTTGTGTAAAAGTTTGAATTACCATCTTATCTGTTACAAGTAGCTTTCTGAGGCCAGAAGCTAACAGCTAATGCAAACGAGACTAACCCAAACAGTACTGCTGCCTTCAGAAAGCTCCAGTCATCTAAAATAAAACGTTATCGTCCAAACTTCTGATGCAACCGGGGTCGAGTCCCAAAGAAACTGCTTTTTATTAGAGATGCACCAACTCCGGTTAATACCACTTTCTGATTTTGACTGAAAAGATAACATCTTGTGTCCAATTTTTACACAAAGTACTGAAAACCACAGAAAACCTTTACAAAAACGGATCCTGGAAGTCAAAAGTTCAGCATGAACAATTCAGGGTATCTGCAGGGTTAAGGGACCAAATTCAAGACGTTTTAAGACCTTTTTTAAGGCCACTTTGACAAAATTTAAGCTATTTTTTTTTAAATTTAATTTAAACTATAATTTCCAGCTATTGCCAGAACCGGTGCTAACCACGTCGCAATCGTGGGATTAGCCATCGTTACCATTAAACTTGCACTTCCCCATGGCACATGCTCCCACTAGCTTAACCAGCTAATGTGCTCATCTAAAGATAGCCCCCTTTCACAACCAACTGAAGGTGTACGGTTCGCTTACGCCAACATCGTACACAAAAAACGCTGAACGCTAACTAGAAATTCACGAAAATTTTATAGAAATAAAAGAATCTTGTTCATTAGGTCTTTGGTAATTTAAGACCTTTGGAAACTGTATTTAAGGATCATTTGTCATTTTGAAGGATTTTTAGGGCCTTAAATTTGGAAAAGCTAATTTATGACTTTTTAAAGACCCGCGGATACCCTGGATAGTGCTAGCATGAGCTATGGCTAGCATGAGCTAGTGCTCGGCCACGAGGACAAACTGATAAATATAATAAAAAAGTTTGAAATGAGATTTTTGTGTTTCAGATTAACCAGCGACTGATCATGCTGAACAGAAGCTATGTTCATCTGAACACCTTCAGATTACAGATTAAACAGTTCTTTAAAGGGATTTTCCACCTCCAAGTGAAATTCTGTGCTAAACTGAGCTAACTGGGAAGATCAGCGGATTCTTGTTCCCACTTATTTATCTCCAGGAAACATGGCAACAGAAGAACTTACACGTAGGCGTGATGTGTCGTTCATTACCTGACCCATCTGAACTCAGCCTATTGTTTCCTCTGGTGTTCACGAGTGTGTGTGTGTGCATGGACGAGTGTGCGGGTGATTGTATGTCCACTTTGGAAGTTGGGTGCGGGAGGGGAACTGTAATGTTGAATTGTTTTATACTTGGGGAGGGGGGCTGGGATGGGAATGTGGGATCTATGGGGCCATTTTAATCTGTAAAGCGCTTTGAGTTGCATTTTTTGTATGAAAAGTGCTGTATAAATAAAGTTGATTTGGTTTGATTTAAAACTCCTTTAGATTGAACTTTGTTGTGATTCGCCTAATTATTGCAGCAGTGGTTCGACAGGTTTTAATATTTCTGCCAAAAGAAACAAATAAAAAATAAGTTTTGCTTTTATTTTGGAGACAATCTGTTTCAAGATGGCAGTGGTTTGGTTTGGTGTAGCCTAGCCGTTAGCTCATTAATCCCGAGGACTAAATGATTTCTCTGAACAGAGGCCGTTCCCTCATTTGCATTCCAGCGGAAACAGTTTTATAGGTAGAAAGAGAGAAAAACGCTCTGCATGCAGTTTTTGTTAATGGTTTATTCTCCTTTCGTAATTGTTATTCCCACGGTCGTCCTCCAAGGCTTTATCCAGCCAGTCTCTGTCCTGCTCCGACTCCGAGTCGCTGGCTTCGCTGGCGTCGGCCGTCAGAAGGCGAGAGTAGTTGATCCTGCGCTGGCGGGGGGCTTTCCACTGCAGCACAGGCAGACACACACACCACACCACCAGGCCCAGCGCCACCCCTAGAAACAGCCACGTCGCGCCGAACCTCTGCACCACAAACCCTCCCGCCAAGCTACCCAGTGCAGCTCCCAGGTGCAGACACAAAGAACTGAAGAACCTCCTCACACCCCTCTCGGCCCCCGGTGTAGCTACGTCCTCACACTGGCTGCTCACAGACCACCAGAGGGCGCCACTGCTGAGAGAGCTGAGCACCTGAGCAGGCATGGCGGCCCACGGGCCCCACAGGAAGGCGTAGTAGAAGCACTGCAAGGTGAGACTTGCAACCCCGACCACGAGAACCCTTCCCGGACTCAAGAGCTTCGAAACTCTGCCAGAGAGAAGAGGGAAGGACGCCTGTGAGAGCAGAGCGAGGGACAGAGACAGTCCCATGTGCAGCTCACTGCTGCCGTGATCCTGCATCTGCCAGAGGAGGAAGTTCTCCACAGCTGAACCCGCAGCGCCGACGAGTAAGACGGTGAAGGCACAGAGCAGAGCGTGGGGGGATCCGTGCACCAGCTGCATGGCTTTCATCAGCCCATGAGCCCTGTCCCGCTTTTTATTCAGGTAGAGAGGGAGGTAGACCGCCACGGGCAGCGCCGCCGTCACCAGCCCGGCATAGCAGAAGAAGTGCACCGCCGTCCTGGAGGTGCTAGCAGCTATGAGACAACTCAGCTGGCTGACCAGCAGCCCCGTCCCCCCCACCCCACACGCCGCTCCCAACAAACCCCACACCTCCGTGCTGCCGTGGCGGTCCGAGGCATCCGCAAAGTCCAGGTACTCGTACAAGCCGTCGTCCACCGTCCAGTCCAACGGGGCCGACACCAACTCCCACACAGACACGATGATGAGGACGAGGAAGAAGAGCTGGCTCTGACTGTCCATCTCCTTCAGGTTGCCCAGAAACCCAAACCCGCTCGAGTCCTTCTCCTCCAGCTGCTCCGGGAGCGACACAGACCTGTTACGTCTCACTTTAGCCACCGGAGAGCTGTCGGTGAAACTCGTGAGCTTTGATCCACCGTGACTCACGTTGAGCACCGCTGACCCATTTTCCGTTTTCAGCTCAGGACGCGGTGTCTCCTCATGATCTCGGTCAGCCGAAGACACGTTTGTTAGTTTGGGAACTGGCTTTGGGTCGGTAAAGTTGTCGGAAGGGAAAGTGGTCACAGTGTTGGGGCGTGGAGTAGTTGATGAAGGTCCAGCATCAGTCGTGTTCTCAGGTGGCCGTTGGGTTGGAGCAGAACTCAGGCTGGAGGTGTCACAGGAGCCGATCCGAGCCCCCGGAACACCAACGGGAGGGAAAACCAGCAGGAGGAGAGCAGCCGCAGCCGAAAACACAAGCGAGCAGGTTATCACCACTCGTCTCTTGTTGTAGTGCTTGGAGAGGAGACTTGCTGCAGGGCTCCACACCAGCGTCAGGAGGTGTTTCGTTCCCATGACCATCCCAGTCATCATGGGAGACAGGCCCAGCTGTCTGAAGTAGAGGGTGAGGAAGGGAAGCAGGCAGGCTTTGGCGCAGGAGCACAGGAAGCTAAAGGTGCCAGCGAGCGCCAGAGCGCGTTTAATGTCGATTTGCTTGGTCCTCCTCATGGCCGACCTCCCCAGTAGCTCCTAGGAGACGTCACATGGACTCAAACTGGGAGACACAGAATAAAGAAACTAAATTCACAAACGTGGAGAGTTTCTGATGCCGATGAACAAGTGCAAAAAAATTAAATACTTTTGTTTTTGTTTAGTTGTCACACTTAAAGATGCACGGAGAAAACCAGTGAAAGGAGATGTTCTGAAAACAGACTCAAAGAGCGGACTGAACAATGAAAAAAAGAGCAGGGACGTGAACAGAACCCTGAGGAACTCCACACTACAGGAGGATCTCCAGAGGCGCCTCCAGAAATTTTGATAGGGGTGGCCAGATGGGGCCAAAGACATTTGTGGGGTGGCACACCAAATTGGTCCTTGTGGCAACGCTGGGAGAGTTTAGCCTGTGGCGATGTAGTGCATTGCGCCTTTATTCGTTTTTATTAAAATAACAGTACGTATACATTTTACCAACACAAACACTTCAAAAATATACATTTCAGTTATTTAAAATGTTATCCATAATTACATTTAAAAATTTATTTTTTGGGTTAATTCACCTGTTGCTGTGTTAAAAAAAACAGAGATAAAATCTTTTTGTTTAATGGTGAGCAGCACAAACATATGTATTATTGTTTTTCTGATTATTTCTTTACTCATTATTTGTAATAATTTTATTTTATTTATAATTATGTCTTGGTTTGACTGAACATGAATATGATTTAACACTGGCTTTTCCTGGGGGGAAGGCAATTTTCTAGGGGTGGACATGGACACCCCTGGCCACCCCTTGGGGGCGCCCTTGCACATCTCAGGGTCAAATCGTGCTTAAAAAGGTTAATATCAAAACAAAACTCATGTGGAAATCTGACTTATCTAAAGGTTCAGTGTAAGGATGAAACAATGGTGACATCCAGTGGTCAGGTTTGGTTACTGCAGTACATTTTAAGAAAGCAAAGCTAAAAAAACAAACCACATTTTAAAAGACGTGATTAATCACAGTTAATTAGTGATTTAACACGAGGGTCATTGCTAATCTGTTTACCTGACCAGAAACATTTAAGATCAGGTAAACGGAAGGAATCTGGAAGGGGTCAAACGAGGAAATACTTTTCTAATGAAAAGAGCTGCTTTCCAAAAATATAAATATGAGGTTTCAAATTTCCTGACTCTTGTTTTAAACCAACATAATCAATTTGGACTTTTGCACTTTTTAAAAATCTTGTTTAATTTCTGTTTTAAACATAATAAATGATACACTGTCACAGCTAAAGTACAGGAAGAAATGAGCCAAGCATCATAAAGTACCTGGTTTCATAGGAACATTAGAATAAAGGGGCTAAACGTGTTAAGTTACATAAGGATAATTGTTTTAAGTGTAGATAAAGTTATTTACTCCAGAAAGTTGGAATTTCCAGGCGAAACAACTCGGAACCGGTCGGTGAGAAGCACCTGTCGGGCAGGATTCACCTGTCTGCCTGCAGAACGGAACGTTTGTCCACGTCACGTCAAGTTCCACAGAGAGGGAGCACAATTAAAGCGGGACACAAAGTTTACCTTTTCGGGCTCTTCTGAGTTATTTAAACTCTTCCGTCATCTTCCGGCTCTGGTTCCGACATTACACCCAACACGTTTGTCTTCTCCGCAATTCGGCTCGGTTCGGAGGACACCTGTTGTAGATTGAACGGGTTGGGAGGGGGTTCATTTAACTACAGCTCAGACGAGCCGTTTCCATGACTACGGCTCCCCCTAGTGGTGCGGATGCCTCACTGCACCACCGGAAGTCCGTAGAAAGCTTAGCAGCTGTTTGTTTCTCCTGTTCAGACCCACAACTGTTTGTATTAAGATTATTGTCACTACCCGATCCGTACCGGAAACCCGATCGGTACCACGCATTGATGATCGCACTGGAATTTAGAACAGGGACACGTTTAAAATGAATCTGTATGTGTGTTTGACAAATGGAAATTGTATATAAATTAATTATTTCTTCTGGAAAAGGGGGCAGAAATGAGATGTTTTTCTTCATTCTGCTCTTTTTTGTTCAAATTTGATTTTTGTTATGTAATTCTTATTATTTATATGTTTTATTTGTTTTTATTTTGAATGAAATAAAAAAGAGAGAAAAAAGTGTGGGACGAAAACTGAGATCACTGATAAAAAGTTCATAATTTTCTCATAATTTTGAGAACAATTTGAAAAAAAAAATTGATTAAGCTGGAATATGATTTCATTTCTGATGATGGTTTAACAAAAGTAAAGGTTTAGTCTCATTAGCTTCACATTAAAGCTGCAACAGAAAATATGCAAAACATGCTAACTTTTAAAGAGCAAGTCACCCCCTATAAGAAACTCACTCTACTCCCACTTCACGTTTGAAAAATGCAACAAAGGCTTTTGCCTGGTACCGAGAGGGTGGAGCCACTAACAAATACACACAAACAGGCTCACAACAGCATTGTGACATCATAATGTACCAGCTAATGTCATGGGGTGCCTCTTAGCCAATAGCGATGGCAGATTTAAATTCAAATGTAGTGCAGAGTTTTTACCTGACGATGGTAAAGCACTGACAGTATTAGGCAGAATATTTTAACAAAGATGCACTAAAGTGCCAAACTATTGACTACACATGTCTACGGCACGATTAGACACTCATTTATATAGTTAATCAGCAAAAAAAAAGTGAATTTGGGGTGACTTGCACTTCAAACAGAAAAGTCACAGAACCCCTGCCACCATCTATGATCCCTAGAACCCGCATTGCCTCAGTAAACAAGATAGAGCTAAACACCAGTTGCTGTTGTCCAAACATCTTTTGTTGTTCGTGACTTCAAATGGTGTTTTTCTTTTTGGAACTCTGGTAGTTTGTCCTAAAGTTGAAGTGGTAGCAGCCGGACGTTTCTCCTTCTCTGATAACATCGAACGGAGAACCTCTCACACCAGTGGTGTTCTGGTGCTGAATAGGTGAGTGCGTGATGAGTGGAGGACCCAGGGAAGTGCGGCGGTTCGGCCTGACAACCGGATGGTCCAATGGTTGGTTTTGCACTGAGCTGTGTTACTGGCTGGGATTTTTAGACGAATGCGGAAAAACCACTTTCTTAATTTTTAATCTTTGTTTAATCTCAACAATATAATTATATCTTTACTATGCTAGAACATTGTTAAGAGGCATGATAAAACATTTTTAAGCTAGCTTGTTTTGCAGATTTGCCATTGTAGCTTTAAAATAAATAGTCTACATTGTCATATGCATAACTTGACCAATTGATAATAAAATGTAGACAATGGTCCTCAAGTTGTCAGTTTCTTTGAAGGATTTAGGAGATTACAGATTTGTAAAAATAAAAAAGTTACACACACTCACTAGCCACTTTATTAAGTACATCTGTTCCAACTGCTCGTTAACACAAACAGCTAATTAGCCAGTTACATGGCAGACGCTTAAGCGCATTTGGTCATCGAGACATGGTGAAGACGACCCGCTGAAGACGAACTACTGAAGATGACCCTCTGAAGATGACCTGCAGAAGACGACCCGCTGAGGAAGACCCGTTGAAGACGGCCCTCTGAAGACAACCCGTTGAAGACGACCTGTTGAAGACGACCCACTGAAGATGACCCGCTGAGGACGACCAGTTGAAGACGATCCACTGAAGATGACCTGCAGAAGACGACCCGCTGAGGACGACCCATTGAAGACGACCCACTGAAAATGACCCGCTGAAAATGACCCTCTGAAGATGACCTGCAGAAGACACCCCGTTGACGACGACCCACTGAAGATGACCCGCTGAAAACGACCCTCTGAAGATGACCTGCAGAAGACGACCCGCTGAGGACGACCCGTTGAAGACGACCCACTGAAAATTACCCACTGAAAAGGACCCTCTGACGATGGCCTACAGAAGACGACCTGGTGAAGATGGCCCACTGAAGATGACCCGCTGAAGACGGCCTGCTGAGGAGGACCCGCTGAGGATGACCTGCTGAGGATGACCCGTTGAAGACGATCCACTGAAGACGACCCGCTGAAGACGACCGGCTGAAGATGACCCGCTGAAGATGACCTGCAGAAGACGACCCGCTGAGGACGACCCGCTGAGGATGGCCCGTTGAAAACGACCCACTGAAGACGACCCGCTGAAGACGACCCACTGAGGACAACCCGCTGAGGATGACCCATTGAAGACGACCTGCTGAGGATGACCTGTTGAAGATGATCCACTGAAGACGACCCGCTGAAGACGACCCGCTGAGGACGACCCGCTGAAGACGACCCACTGAAGACGACCCGCTGAAGACGACCCGCTGAGGACGACCTGCTGAGGATGACCCGTTGAAGACGACCCGCTGAGGACGACCTGTTGAAGACGACCCACTGAAGACGACCCGCTGAGGATGACCAGTTGAAGACGATCCACTGAAGATGACCTGCAGAAGACGACCCGCTGAGGACGACCCATTGAAGACGACCCCCTGAAAATGACCCGCTGAAAATGACCCTCTGAAGATGACCTGCAGAAGACACCCCGTTGAAGACGACCCACTGAAAATGACCTGTTGAAGACGACCCACTGAAGATGACCCGCTGAAAACGGCCCTCTGAAGATGACCTGCAGAAGACGACCTGGTGAAGATGGCCCACTGAAGATGACCTGCAGAGGACGACCCGCTGTGGACGACCCGCTGAGGATGGCCCGTTGAAGACGACCCACTGAAGATGACCCGCTGAAAACGACCCACTGAAGACGACCCGCTGAAGACGACCCGCTGAGGACGACCCGCTGAAGACGACCCACTGAAGACGACCCGCTGAAGACGACCCACTGAAGATGACCTGCAGAAGACGACCCGCTGAGGACGACCCACTGAAGACGACCCACTGAAGATGACCCGCTGAAAACGACCCGCTGAAGACGACCCGCTGAGGATGGCCCGCTGAAAACGACCCACTGAAGACGACCCGCTGAAGACGACCCGCTGAAGTTCAAACTGAGTATCAGAAAGAATGAGAAACTAGATTTAAGTGCAATGATGAATGAGGGTGGTTCCGAAGGGCGTATACCTTCATTGTTGTGAAACACACCCGCTGAGGACGACCCGCTGAGGATGACCCGTTGAAGACGACCCTCTGAAGACGACCCCTTGAAGACGACCTGGTGAAGAAGGCCCACTGAAGACGACCCGCTGAGGACGACCCACTGAAGATGACCCGCTGAAAACAACCCTCTGAAGATGACCTGCAGAGGACGACCCGCTGTGGACGACCCGCTGAGGATGGCCCGTTGAAGACGACCCACTGAAGATGACCCGCTGAAAACGACCCTCTGAAGATGACCTGCAGAAGACGACCCGCTGAGGACGACCCGTTGAAGACGACCCACTGAAAATGACCCACTGAAAAGGACCCTCTGACGATGGCCTACAGAAGACGACCTGGTGAAGATGGCCCACTGAAGATGACCCGCTGAAGACGGCCTGCTGAGGAGGACCCGCTGAGGATGACCTGCTGAGGATGACCCGTTGAAGACGATCCACTGAAGACGACCCGCTGAAGACAACCGACTGAAGATGACCCTCTGAAGATGACCTGCAGAAGACGACCCGCTGAGGAAGACCCGTTGAAGACGACCCTCTGAAGACAACCCGTTGAAGACGACCTGTTGAAGACGACCCACTGAAGACGACCCGCTGAGGACGACCAGTTGAAGACGACCCACTGAAGACGACCCGCTGAAGACGACCCGCTGAGGACGACCTGCTGAGGATGACCCGTTGAAGACGATCCACTGAAGACGACCCACTGTTGACGACCCCTTGAAGACGACCTGGTGAAGACGGCCCACTGAATACGACCCACTGAAGATGACCTGCTGAAAACGACCCTATGAAGATGACCTGCAGAAGACGACCCGCTGAGGACGACCCGCTGAGGATGACCTTTGAAGACGACCCACTGAAGATGACCCGCTGAAAACGACCCACTGAAGATGACCTGCAGAAGACGACCCGCTGAGGATGACCCGCTGAAGACGACCCACTGAAGATGACCCGCTGAAAACGACCCTCTGAAGATGACCTGCAGAAGACGACCCGCTGAGGACGACCCACTGAAGATGACCCGCTGAAAACAACCCTCTGAAGATGACCTGCAGAAGACGACCCGCTGAAAACGACCCGCTGAAAACGACCCACTGAAGACAACCCGCTGAAGACGACCCACTGAGGACAACCCGCTGAGGATGACCCATTGAAGACGACCCGCTGAGGATGACCCGTTGAAGACGACCCACTGAAGACGACCCGCTGAAAACGACCCACTGAAGACGACCCGCAGAAGACGACCCGCTGAGGATGGCCCGCTGAAGACGACCCACTGAAGACGACCCGCTGAAGACGACCCGCTGAGGACGACCTGCTGAGGATGACCCGTTGAAGACGACCCGCTGAGGATGACCCGTTGAAGACGATCCACTGAAGACGACCCGCTGTTGACGACCCCTTGAAGACGACCTGGTGAAGACGGCCCACTGAATACGACCCACTGAAGATGACCTGCTGAAAACGACCCTATGAAGATGACCTGCAGAAGACGACCCGCTGAGGACGACCCGCTGAGGATGACCTTTGAAGACGACCCACTGAAGATGACCCGCTGAAAACGACCCACTGAAGACGACCCGCAGAAGACGACCCATTGAAGACGACCTGCTGAGGATGACCCGTTGAAGATGATCCACTGAAGACGACCCGCTGAAGACGACCCGCTGAGGACGACCCGCTGAAGACGACCCACTGAAGACGACCCGCTGAAGACGACCCACTGAAGACGACCCGCTGAGGATGACCCATTGAAGACGACCTGCTGAGGATGACCTGTTGAAGATGATCTACTGAAGACGACCCGCTGTTGACGACCCCTTGCAGACGACCTGGTGAAGACGGCCCACTGAATACGACCCACTGAAGATGACCTGCTGAAAACGACCCTCTGAAGATGACCTGCAGAAGACGACCCGCTGAGGAAGACCCGTTGAAGACAACCCTCTGAAGACAACCCGTTGAAGACAACCCGCTGAGGACGACCCGCTGAGGATGACCCGTTGAAGATGATCCACTGAAGACGACCCGCTGAAGACGACCCGCTGAAGACGACCCGCTGAGGACGACCCGCTGAAGACGACCCACTGAAGACGACCCGCTGAAAACGACCTTCTGAAGATGACCTGCAGAAGACGACCCGCTGAGGACGACCCGCTGAAGACGACCCGCTGAGGACGACCTGCTGAGGATGACCCGTTGAAGACGATCCACTGAAGACGACCCACTGTTGACGACCCCTTGAAGACGACCTGGTGAAGACGGCCCACTGAATACGACCCACTGAAGATGACCTGCTGAAAACGACCCTATGAAGATGACCTGCAGAAGACGACCCGCTGAGGACGACCCGCTGAGGATGACCTTTGAAGACGACCCACTGAAGATGACCCGCTGAAAACGACCCACTGAAGACGATCCGCTGAAGACGACCCGCTGAGGACGACCTGCTGAGGATGACCCGTTGAAGACGACCCGCTGAAGACGACCCGCTGAGGACGACCCATTGAAGACGACCCGCTGAAGACGACCCGCTGAGGACAACCCGCTGAGGACGACCCGCTGAAGATGACCCACTGAAGACGACCTGCTGAGGATGACCTGTTGAAGATGATCTACTGAAGACGACCCGCTGAGGACGACCCGCTGAAGATGACCCGTTGTAGACGATCCACTGAAGACGACCCGCTGAAGACGACCCGCTGAGGACGACCCGCTGAAGATGACCCGCTGAAGACGACCCACTGAAGACGACCCGCTGAAGACGACCCGCTGAGGACGACCTGCTGAGGATGACCCGTTGAAGACGACCCGCTGAGGATGACCGTTGAAGATGATCCACTGAAGACGACCCGCTGAAGACGACCCGCTGAGGACGACCCGCTGAAGACGACCCACTGAAGACGACCCGCTGAAGACGACCCGCTGAGGACGACCTGCTGAGGATGACCCGTTGAAGACGACCCGCTGAGGATGACCCGTTGAAGATGATCCACTGAAGACGACCCGCTGAAGACGACCCGCTGAAGACGACCCACTGAAGACGACCCGCTGAAGACGACCCGCTGAGGACGACCCGCTGAAGATGACCCGCTGAAAACGACCCTCTGAAGATGACCTGCAGAAGACGACCCGCTGAGGATGACCCGTTGAAGACGACCCACTGAAGACAACCCGCTGAAGACGACCCACTGAAGACGACCCGCTGAAAACGACCCTCTGAAGATGACCTGCAGAAGACGACCCGCTGAGGACGACCCACTGAAGATGACCCGCTGAAAACAACCCTCTGAAGATGACCTGCAGAAGACGACCCGCTGAGGATGACCCGTTGAGAATGACCCGCTGAGGATGCCCTTTGAAGATGACCCACTGAAGATGACCCGCTGAAGACGACCCGCTGAGGACGACCCGCTGAAGACGACCCGCTGAGGACGACCCGCTGAGGACGACCCGCTGAGGATGACCTTTGAAGACGACCCACTGAAGATGACCCGCTGAAAACGACCCACTGAAGACGATCCGCTGAGGACGACCCACTGAAGATGACCCGCTGAAAACGACCTTCTGAAGATGACCTGCAGAAGACGACCCGCTGAGGATGACCCGTTGAGGACGACCCGCTGAGGATGACCTTTGAAGACGATCCACTGAAGATGACCCGCTGAAGACGACCCGCTGAGGACGACCCGCTGAGGATGACCCATTGAAGACGACCTGCTGAGGATGACCCGTTGAAGACGATCCACTGAAGACGACCCGCTGTTGACGACCCCTTGCAGACGACCTGGTGAAGACGGCCCACTGAATACGACCCACTGAAGATGACCTGCTGAAAACGACCCTATGAAGATGACCTGCAGAAGACGACCCGCTGAGGACGACCCGCTGAGGATGACCTTTGAAGACGACCCACTGAAGATGACCCGCTGAAAACGACCCACTGAAGACGACCCGCTGAAGACGACCCGTTGAAGACGACCCGCTGAGGATGACCGTTGAAGATGATCCACTGAAGACGACCCGTTGAAGACGACCCACTGAAGATGACCCGCTGAAGACGACCCGCTGAGGACGACCCGCTGAGGATGACCCGCTGAAGACGACCCACTGAAGATGACCCGCTGAAAACGACCCACTGAAGATGACCCGCTGAAGACGACCCGCTGAGGACGACCCACTGAAGACGACCCGCTGAAGACGACCCGCTGAAGACGACCCACTGAAGACGACCCGCTGAAGACGACCCGCTGAGGACGACCCGCTGAAGAAGACCCGTTGAAGACGACCCGCTGAAGACGACCCGCTGAAGTTCAAACTGAGCATCAGAAAGAATGAGAAACTAGATTTAAGTGCAATGATGAATGAGGGTGGTTCCGAAGGGCGTATACCTTCATTGTTGTGAAACACACACAAAGCTGAAGCCACCGCTTGATCTGTGCTTGAGTACAGGTTTAATGTTAGAAGCGAAAAAAAAAGGAATAATTTCTGTTCTATTGACTCTTTCAACAGGAAAGAACCAACAAAATTATTGTAATACCATTACCGTAATATAATGAAAACGTGTGCAATGTTAACTTGAGTGTTCTGTGAGTGCTGAGTCCAGTGGATGTGGGGCAAAGAAGGAGGTGATGGGAAGGCAGAGCAGCGAGCGGTATGTGGGGTGTAGAGGCTGGACTTGGCCTGGTAGAGGTTTGTAGGACTTCCAGTCTGATCCACTTCCTGGTTTGCTGCACAGAGACACCTCACACCTGAACACATGTCAAAGCGTGGCAGGTATAAAATTATCCACTGAAAAGCACACACGCAAATCTTAGAACTTTGAAGTTTTGATCAGCTGAGCACAATATTTTTTACAGAGGCTTGGTCCTTATATCCAGATTAAACAGAAGTCAGCTGGTTCAATGATTGGCAAAATCCTGATTCATCGTGTTCATAATGAATCTTCTGAGTTAGTTATGGAGTTCCTCAGGGTTTGACGTTTGGACCACTACTTTTTGACTATAACTTTGCTTCCATAAGCCGAATGATTAGAGAGGAATAAATCTCGTTCTGTTGTTTTGCTGACGACGCTCTGTTCTATTTAGCATCATTAACTTTTACAACGTTATCATGTTAGCTCTTGTTGCTCCAAATGAATGAATAATGTAGGGTTAAGGAGACAAAGATGATGTAGGAGTTACCTTGTGACACTTTGGATGAACATCTTTTTGTCTTGATCCAGACAAACAGCAAACGTCACTCCCTCCCCTTGAGATTGCACGTGGACGTTGTCCACCTTCACCTCGGATATCAGGATTTGCTGCACACAGGGCAAGATGCTTGATTAATGCAGGTCCATTAGCGGAGCGTGAAACAGATATTTTCAGCATCTAATAATACTTTTCACCTGGTTGTAACCTTTCTTAGATTTGGGGCACTGCCTCTTCAGAACTTCTGTCAGCGTCAGCTGCAGGCTTTCTTTTGAATGTGAACAGAAAACACAACGTAGAACCATTAGAGCAACCTTTGTGTTCGTTTTACAAACATCTGTTCTACACATGAAAAATGACTGAACTGTTTTGGTGTCTGTGAAGTACGACGGGTTTGATATTTAAGGTACTCATACACGCCCAACAGGGAACCTAAAACGTTATTCCAACGGAATTTTGTGTAAACTAAAACAAGAAGAGGAACTAAAACTTCACCCAGGATATTTCTGTTATGGCAGACGGAAAATAAACGAAACAAAACAGAAGGCTGCTGTGAAATCTTCACAGATTTCTTCTGTTTTTGCTTTTTTGACATTCAGATGATTCCGATAAGCACAAAAATATTAAAAATTACTTGATTAAATGCAAAATGCAGTTTTAAAGGATTATTTGATCAATGCAAAAGAAACAAACTATCCAAACCGATCTGGTCCCGTGCGTGAAGGTAAATGTTGAATAACAAATTCATTGTGACTGAAAACACATTATTTCTAAAGCTGAGTTCAGTTCCTGCAACCACACCCAGACCTGTATAACTAAACAATAACTGCATTAGACAACATGAAGGAGGCTAAAAAAACTAAAACAGCAACATGTCCTGAACCACTCTACAGATGTTTAAGACAAAAGAACTTAGAACAACATCTGAAGTGCTGCAGTCGGTTATGGTCAAGGAGCTCTGAAACCTAAACCACTGCTGACCAAAAACAACACAAATACCCATCTCACATGTTTGGATGAAACAAAAACAGAACTTTCTGGAAGGTGTGCGTCCCATTCCATCTGAAGTCAAACTAACACTATAACAACAGTCAGGCATGGTGGTGGCAATATGATGGTCTGGGGCTGAATTCTGCTCTCTAGCAGAACATCCTGGAGTTTAGGGTTTGGTTATTTTTCCACAGGAGTCACTTCTGATTGATTAGTTTTTTTTTATTGAAGGGACGAATTAAGACATTTTAGCTTAAGTTATAATAGTTATATGGTCTTTAACAACATGTTTGTGACGTTCCTTGCACCAAATCCCTCTCACATTAAGCAATTTCAACAGATTTATTCTTGACATGTTTGGTATCTTCCACAATGAGCCGTTTCAGCGCTCTGTCACTTTAAGAAAACAGCCTTTTGCTGGCCACGCCCACCCCTCCCCCACTGAGGCTCGACACCACAAGCTGAGAAGCTCCTATAAGTGGGATGGGCTCAGAGTAGAGCTGCTGTTCCTCCAACAGCAACTCTCTTTTGCACATGAGAAGTGGTTCTATTCTAAATTGTCCCTGTTGTGATGTCACAAATGGAGCACATAATCCCTAAACCCCAACCCTGACAGAAAACAGATAATAAATAAAATCCTTATTTGAAAGCAGAATTTTGTGTGTACTCAGATGATATTTGATTTGCTGATTTGAAACATTAAAATGAAAACATTGAGGCAAAAAGAACTCGTGTTTCCAGAAAAGACTTTTGTTGAAGGTAAAAAAGGAACTGCTAAATGCATCGAGAATGTGGAGGAAGGTGGAAAATGCTTTTTAAGTCTGAGCCTATTTCAGTGACGATGACGTGTTTTTGTTTCTGGAATCTCATCATTCAAACAAACCTACGCTGGAGTTACTGACCAAGCTGCCCAGGTCTCCTGCACGTTTTCTTAATGTTAATCGATGTGCAGACCGTCTCTGTCTGGATCCACTGACTCCTCCCACTGAACACCACCTGTACTTAAACAGGACAGGTATCAGGCCAGTTCTGTCTGTGGAAGTGGAAAGAGGCTTCACATCGCTTGTTAAACCAGGGCAAAGACACAGTACCTTGTTGTAGGCGATGCTCAGAGGCAAAGGCACAGCCTCTCGCTCCTCATCAATCCCAAACCTTTTGCTGGCCGCTCCTTCAGAAACAGAACAACACAATGAAGTCTGCACACAGTCATGTGCTGCTGCCTCTGTCTGTGCGTATTTAACCGACCCATGGCCTTAACGGCTCTGGTTCCAGCCGTGTGTCCCAGCTCCAAGGTATGAA
This sequence comes from Nothobranchius kuhntae, assembly GCA_006942095.1. Lineage (NCBI taxonomy): Eukaryota > Metazoa > Chordata > Actinopteri > Cyprinodontiformes > Nothobranchiidae > Nothobranchius > Nothobranchius kuhntae. The sequence goes on from SSNQ01034560.1 coordinate 440,934, forward strand.
TGAACACCTCCCTTCTCTTTTCCCCCCCAGCCAGGGTCAGCTGTGTGGAGGAAGGTGGCAAGATTATTCCTTTACAGGCGTGTGTGTGTGTGTGTGTGTGTGTGAAGTGACCTCTGACCTCAGCCTGGTAGAGCTGCACCAGAACAGGCTGGTCTGCGTATCTGCAGTAATACAGAACCAAGTCGGCCAGCAGGGGGAGACGCTCCTCGCTGCCGCCGCTCACAGAGACGTCCTCGTCCTTGGACGCAGTCTGAGCCGGTGAAGAAGACAGATGATGGTGAGATGCTTTTGTGTAGAGACTGATGAAACCAACACTAAGTGGGTTCAAATTTAACTAACTTGATTCTGATGTTTTTCAACTTAGGGAGCTTTGATGTTTTATTCTTCTTTCCACTTGGGGAAAACTACAACTAGAAGTTAGCCAGAGCCGAGGAGAGCGGAGAACAGCAGGTTTTGGAGTCTTACTTCCTGATACTCAGACATCTCTCCTCTGGTTGGCTAACAGCAACACGACTCTGCCACTGACTCCGTTTGCTCTGCAACGTTGATGTTTTATCTCCACAAATAACACAAGCCTGGAGGAGTTCTGCTGTGTGGTGGAGCTGCTAACGCTAACGGCTAGCTTCTACTATCAGAGACGTTCTCTGCTGTTTCCTGAACGCTAACCCAACAACAGACGTCCCCGTCGTGAGTCAAGATGGGTGAGTCCATGAATGTTGGTGACCGTGTGACGTAGATCTGTCAGGATTTTCTAATCCTAGAGTTTCACCGTCTGTTTTCTAGCAGAAGCTGATTTAGGGCGTAGGGGTAGAAAACACATTCACGTTGAGTCTGCGTGTGAAACTCAGAGGGACGATCATATTTCGAAGATAAAAAGTGTTTCTCAGTGACCTTGTTCCTTAAAGACATCCTAGCTGTAGGTAATCTGATGGGATTACTGCAGTTACACATCTCCTGGATTACTGACGAGTTCATAGGTTTAATATCTGAATCATTAGCAGTTGTTTGTTTGTTTACAAACTCAAAATAGCCCGAGAAAGAATTTTCTTTGGAAAGAAGTCCGTTTTTTGTTTTGTTAATAAATGAAGACACCTCAACACAAAAAAGGGCCGTGATCTGCAAACGTCACATGACCCAAGGCAGTCTCTGAACCATCTTGGGTTTGATGAACCCTTTTAAAATGTACCTCACAAAGAACGTGGGAGGACAGGCTGAGCAGACTGAGCACGTTGCGATCATACCAGGGATCCATCAGGCCCAACATGTGGGAGATATCCGTCGTGCTGCCCTCCAGTTCAAGGCCATTTGGTCCCTACGAAAGAGAACGGTTAATGCTGATTTTGTTGAAAGAGCACCAGTTTGCACGGGATGATGGGAAAATGTCCTGGTATGCTGACAGGTAAAATGTTTAAGTGTTGATGTACCGGCCCACTTAAACTGGAACAATCTCCAAACATACTTAATACACAGTAGGAGCTAAGTCTTTCTGCACACCCCCACCCCCCGGAATACCTCGGCCGATGCAGAGTTGATGAACTTTTCACAAACAATAAGTCTCTAAAATATAAATATACGAGAACACAGCATGACATGAAAATAATAGGTGTAAAACTGCGTGTTTTAGCGGTTTGGTCGGCTACAGAAGCACATTTATAAACTAGAAACTTGAAGTCACCATCTTAAAACAACGGAAGGGGAAATTATTTGTGTGATACGCTTGTCAGCCACTAGATGGTGCCATTGGATAAGAGAAATACTTCGGAAAGAGATTTTAATTGTATCGCGTTTGGTGCCTCCAAAGAAAAAATGTATTAGATGAAGCAAAGAAGAGCAAAAGAGCGTCTGACCTAGTGAGGGGTCAAAACGGGTCATCTTCGACAAAGTGTTTTCTCAAGATCTCAAAACGGATGCAGAGATAAGGATCATGCTAATGTGCTCGTAAATTTAACTATGTGGTCAGCTAGCTTAACTCGTTCACTGCCAATGACGACTAAAGTCATCATTTGCATTTTTTACTGTGTGGGCGTCGGACGAGCCCCCACACTGTGAGAACAAACATCTCAGCTCTAAAGCCGATCTTCATCCGCGTACGTCACACGTCACATGACCAGGAAGCAGAACATCTGTGTGTTAGGAGATCGTGTTGGGGGGCCGCTGCTGTAAAAAACAAAAGTGAGGCGAGAAACATAAACGCTTCTGCCGATCACAATTCGACCACAGATTATGAAAGAACGGATAACGCTCAAAACACGCGGATTCTTCCTGATGTAAGAGGTGAGTCTCTGCTTTGTTTTGGTTGTTTTGGCGTTGACGTCATCCTAGCGCGCAACGTTCTGTCACTCTTAAAAATACAGTAAAAAAAAAAGGGGGGGGGGGTTTTTATGACTGTGATTAAAGACGGACACTAGGGGGAGTCAAAGCACACCAAAACCACCTAGTGTTAGTTTTATGAGCCGTAGCAGCTAGCTTCAGCCGTAGCAGCTAGCTTCACCTGTTGCATGTAGGATGAACGCATTAGTGCGGTTATTAGTGGAAGTGTTTTCCACATATGAAGTTGAAGCAGTCTGCTCCTACCTGTCCTTCTGTTGGTGTGAGTCCTCCAGTCGCTTCAGTTGCATTGTGTCTCTTGGTAGGAACAAGGTAAAACTGTATTTTGCACATCCTGGTGAGCAGAGGACATTTACTCTCTCTCTGCTGCAGGTCACTGTACGCTCGGGCAAGCCTCCCAGCCTCCCTGTCACCTCCAAACACCACCACCTTCACCACCGTTGGGACTTCCGCCACGTCTCCTTCATACGTACTCAAGATCGGCCTCCTGCGGACGCACACTTGCCTCTGGTAGGACAGAGGATCCAAAGGACACACCTGCTTCATGAGGGACCTCGAGTGTTTGAGCTTTCCTCCAGATCGAATGAAGTCTTTGTGGGGGTCCCCGGTGTACGCGATGCTCTGGGCACGACGGCACGTGCCAGGACCGCGAGGAGTCTTGAAGAGCATCGAGAAGCGCTCCAACCCCAAGAGGGATTTAGACTTTTTCTTGGGTTTTTTTCTAGGTCTTGATTGGCTGTCTTGTCCCTCCTCTGCATCCTCGTGTGCCATGTCCTCACCGAGGTCACTTTCTACACCAGATGATGTGGAAGGCAGGGACAAGCTGGAAGACAGGGAGTAGCTGGAAACCGTTGAGTCTCTTGAAGAGGACGAAGCCACGGAGATCCGATGGTTGTCAAACTCGTGGTCTACTTTGTTGAAGTCATACTCATCTTCATCATCCACGCTTGTCTCGTTAGAACAGTCGTCATCTATTCCTCCGTGAAGGAAACATTCTGCAGAAAAGTCCAGGTCTGAATCAACAGTAAGGATCTCCTTCAGAACATCTACAGGAAGGAGAGGAAAATGCACTCAAGAGGGATAAAAGTTAAGGGTCAGATCTTTTATCGGGGCAGGCATTTACCGAAGTTGTCCTCGTCCCACGAGCATGTGTGACATTTGGGAATGGGAAGCTTGAAAATCTCAGCAGATCCTAATCAGAGAAGGTGGAACGGAGATCAAGAAAGTACTCACGCAGCCTTGAGGTCGAGCGAGAGGTCAAGTATAAACCACGTTCGTCTTTATGAACATTTGCCCGTGCCGCTCTCTCTCTTACCCGTGTTAGGAGCAGGTGCAGCAAAATCTTCTCTGAGCCTCTCCAAGCTGTGGAGTAGCTCCTCTCTAGCTGTCCTAGGATCAGAAACAGACGCTGCTTTGGCAGTGTAGACGGTTATGGCCTCCACGAGCTGCTCCAGCTCCTCCAGCTGCTTCTCCTGAACCAAACACAAAGGAAGGTTGTCTCAGTCAAAGAAAACACAAAAGAAAAAAGGAAATGAGAACAAACAGCGATGCATGATGGTGGTGACTCACCTGCAGGGAGGTGTGGAGAGCATGTAGGTCGTGTGAGGTACCAAAAGCAGCCTGAAAGGTGTGGAGGATCAGGGTGGTGAGGATGTCTCTGGTGGAGTTCCGGACGGCACTCAGCTGCTCGGAGGCCAACTGGACCTCCGGGGGGACTTCATCATCTGGGCTCACCAACAGCACCATTCTAACGAGGAGATTCATGCACTAACGCACACATCTAACTTGTTTAAACACTTTAAAACATCAGAGTCTAGATGGACTTACATGGTTTTAGAGCAGTTTGCATCGCAGTAAAGACCCTGCTCGGCCTTCACCAGTTGCTGAAACGAAACACCTGAAATAACAACAATAGAGCGTTTTTAAAGGGGCATTATGGAAGTTTGACAGCCAAAACATGTATAGAAATAATAAATGTCTTCTTCATACATTCTCCTGCAATGCCCTGGTCCTGTAGAATGAGCCCTGGCATTTTTACTGTGATTGCCTGTTTTTCTGTAAAATCACAGAAAAAGAGAGATGCTCGGGTCGAGCAGGCTGCTTCATGCGCGTTCACGCTCAGGCATCGCCCGTAGCATTTGCTATCCGTAGCTTTAGCAGCAGAGAGAGAGGCAGTGCCACTTTGTCGCTGTTCCTAACGCCTAGTGACAAAGCTAGCTACATTTCTGAGGACCCTTAGCTACTTTCTTCTAGATATTTCCTGCAAATTAGCAACAAAATAGCCATTTTCGCTCCGAACCGTTCTTTGGACGTTGTTTCAGCTGTCATCAAGGATATAAAGTTATAGATACAAAGGATGTTACTGGTGCTTCAGCTCACCCAGTTAGACGTCGGACTCTAGTGCAGAAGAACCTGGTTTGATTCTTGATGCGAGTGTAATTTATGTAGAGTTAATTTTTATATTAATGGTATATTTTTTACAGTAAGATGCCCAAATTTTTATTTGAGACTCGCCGAACGGCATTGAATTCACAGATAAAAAAGATGTGGGTTCAACTTTAATTTTGGAACAAATTTTCAAGCAAGGGAAGGGAATGATCTGAGCATGCAGGAGGACTGACCCATCTTAAACCTTTGTCGGCTGTGCTGAAGAGAAAGGTACAGAACCAAATAAATTAATTAATTAGCTGCACGTTCTCCTGTCCTCTGTCCTCCGGGACACACACACACACACACACACACACACAGGACAGTCTCAGCTGTATTTTCGTTAAGGAGTGTGCACGTACAGCATGCGTGCCTCGTGCACGAGCCTACTATTGAAGCTGCCGTTACGCTATTGGTCTGAGGGGGCAATCGCGAGCATAAAAATTCAAAACTCTGTAAAGTCCATTTAACCAAGGAGGTAAAACTGTCCGTTGGAGGAACAGAAAACTCCAAACTTTCCATTAAAACATCTATTTGTGAGGAAAACCCCTGAAATAATTAGACTTGTAGGAAATCCAAATACAAACATGTCGCCTGTGAAACTCTACAGAATGGCGCACTTCAGCTCGTTTGTGTAAACGTAACTCTCCTTCAACACAACTGATTATATGATGTTGATCCTGGGCAAAATAATGTTGGTGCTGCACAACCGGACCTAGGAAGCGCAAGTCGAAGCCAAAAAGAGCCAACACAGCCCCTAGTGGCTGACCAAAGTCATGTTTTATCTCCCCCCCCCTTTTTTTTAATTAATAAGACATTTCCTTGACTAGAAAGACAAAAATACCAGAAGTGTGACCAAGTCACTTGTATGCAAGCCACAAGTAAGTCACAAGTATTTCCAGTCAAGTCTTGAGCCAAGTCGAAGTCAAAGACAACCAAGTCCAAGTCGAGTCCAAAGTCCTTAACTTTGAATTTTCAAGTCATAATCAAGTCAGCTGTCCAACTTCAATTTAATGGCGATGATAAGAAATAAATTCTAGAATTAAAGCTTCTTAAAAATTAATTTATTCGCTCAAACAACAGAAACTGAAACTGGTTATAAACAAAGTGCTGCTGCAGAACAAGATCTAACCCAGAACGAAGAATGATTTATGATTTTTGTCCATGTCGTGTCACTTTTGTGCTAAACTATCAAACATGCTCAGGTCATCATCAAGTCAACAGATGCGTTGATTCAAGTCGCAAGTCATTGGCGTTCAAGTCGTAAGTCTTAATAGATTGTATCAAGTCAAGTCAGAAGTCACTACAATAATGACTCGAGTCTGACTCGAGTCCAAGTCATGTGACTCAGGTCCACACCTCTGAAAAATACACCTCAGATTAGTTTTCTGTTTGTTGACTCGCGTAGGTTTTACCGTAGTGATTAAATGTTCATGAATTTAGATTTAGTAATTTAGTAAATTACTGTAGTTAATTAATCTAGTTAATTAATTTAATTAATTAATTTAGTTAATTAATTTAGTTAATTAATTAACATTTAGTTGTAATTGATTTTTTATGCATGAAGAATGTTGTGCGGAAGATTATGCATTCAAAACCAATATGGCTGACCCTAAAATGTTTGCTTTGTTTTCAACAATGGAAGAGGGCGGAGACATTTGATCTAGTTATTAAGCAACTCCAGACGTGAAGCCAGTATGGCGATGAACGACACAACTCTTTAAGACACAGGCTGAAATCGCCAAGCTGAAAATACTCATTTACTGTTTTAAATGTTACATTTTACTGGAGTGTGTACGAGCTGTAGTACTACCTGGTGTTCTGAGCTCCTGCTGGATGGTGTTTAGTAGGCGTTTGCAGGCAGAGCCGCAAGGCTCAGGCCACGCCAGGAACTCGTGGAACAACAGGTAGGCCTCCTGCAGAATGCTGGAATCTGCTTCTATGAATGGAGTCTACGTGAGACAAAATGTCAGCGTCAGTCTCTTCTTATAGCACGTTATAACGAGTGGCTCCACGGGAAGAACAGGAAAACAAGAATTATAATACTTCAAGGCACTTGGGGAGTACAGACGCTTCTCTTTTTGCTCCCTTATCTTTTTTTCCCAAGGCTCTTTGTCCTGTCTGCCCACAGAGCGCTTCTCTGCATTTCTTCTGAAAAACCCTATTTTTAACCATGGATTTGATAAACTGGTCATTCAATGCGATCGATAAGATTTTTTCAACAATGAGAACGGAGCAGGGGGCTCCCACATGTCCACAGGGGACACACCCGGTGGGGTATATGCTGGATTCCTGGAAGAAGTAGAAGATCGTATGCCTCAGCCAGCTGTCCATTGAGGATGTCGAAGACGTGTGGATATTTGGCCTGATGATCACTGGATTTCTCCTGATTGGAGTGGGAGGATATCTGGTTTTCTGGAAATTTGGGAAGACGGGAGCGATTGGAGGGCAACCCGCACCCACGGAGAGCACCGTCCGTGTGGAGACTTCTCAGACTGGGACGTTACTCGAGGTGAATCGTAAGCTGGACAATGTTCTAGCTGCGATACCGGTATTAGTGCGCAAAATGGATGTCATCTCGGAGAGAGTCACCGGACAGTATGGACAGGTTTAAAAACCCAAAATTGGCTTCACTGAAGGACTGGAATGATCAGTTTAAAGACTGAAGGCAGAGAGGAAAATTATCTCAGCCTGACCCAAACAAAGTGTTGTTATCTGAATCTGACGCCCTGGTAGCCTTGAGCTGCAAGCAAATAAAACCCCCACGAAGGAATGCAGACAGATGCTGTGAAGCGACGGTGGCACAGGAGTTAAGTGCTCGCCCCGTAATCGGAAGGTTGCAGGTTCGAGCCCCGCTCAGTCTGTCGCTGTCGTTGTGTCCTTGGGCAAGACACTTAACCCACATTGCCTGCTGATGGTGGTCGGATGAACCGATGGCGCCTGTTCTTGGCAGCCTCGCCTCTGTCAGTGCGCTTCAGGGCAGCTGTGGCTACATCGTAGCTCATCCCCACCAGTGTGTGAATGTGTGAATGACTGTTTGTTTTGTAAAGCACCTTGGGGGGTTCCAGGACTCTAGAGGGCGTTAGATCAAATACGGGCCATTTACCATTTTGTACTGAAATCAAGACAAATTTTCTTTGCTCTGTTTAACAAAGACGGCAGAGATCATTCGTGTCATTGCTCACCTGGATGGCTCCACCTCCACCTTCAGCTTTGATCACACCGCGAGGACAATCTGTCCATTTTAAATTGGTTGTTCGTTCACATCAGATTAGGCTCAAACGCGCAATAAAATCTTCTCACGTAGGACGAGACGTGGCTTCAGCCTGTCTCTATACGGCCAAAACCCATCCAATGGAAGGAGGCCAGCTCACCGAGTGGGTGGGGCTTAGCGGACTTCTTACATGACCAAACTTGTGGCTTTGCTAAGGGCCCAGGCCTGAGTGTGTTTCTGTACACCAGCGAGCACACATAGGTGGGCCCCATATGGAATATATATGGGCAAGCTAATGGGTGCCATCAGGGTTTGTCCACAGTTTCCATGGTGGTTCCACAGGGGTTTGCTCACAATGATGTAGGGTAAACCCATGTAGGGCCACCATGGAAACCGTGGAAAAACCCTGATGGGACCCATATGGCTTGCTCTTATATATTCCATATGGGGCCCACCTATGTGTGCTTCTGAATCAGTCGCTGGTGGAGTTTATCTGTATTAAAGTCAAAGTGAACCGAACAGGGTTTGCCCACATGGAAACTGGTGATGGACCAGACCCGGCGCATGTAGAGTCCAACAACGCCAAGAAGTCTGACAGAAGTCTGTGGGCGACGGTGGCACAGGAGTTAAGTGCTTACCCCGTAATTGGGAGGTTGCAGGTTCGAGCCCTGCTCAGTCTGTCGCTGTCGTTGTGTCCTTGGGCAAGACACTTAACCCACTTTGCCTGCTGGTGGTGGTCGGAGGGACCGGTGGCGCCTCTGTCAGAGCACCCCAGGGCAGCTGTGGCTACATCGTAGCTCATCCCCACCAGTGTGTGAATGTGTGTGTGAATGGGTGAATGACTGATTGTGTTGCAAAGCGCCTTGGGGGGTTCCAGGACTCTAGAAGGCACTGTATCAAATACAGGCCATTTACCATTTACAGAATTCAGCGAAGATCCTCAGACTCTCATCAGGGTGAGAGAGAGGTCTTTCCTCCCTAACAAAAGAGTTCTGCTTGGTTTTCGTTTACATGGCAGAAGGCTGAGAGAATCTGTCAGAAAAAGGCAGAAGGGTGTAAAAACGTTCAGTAAAATAAAAACTCGGCGTTTAAAAGGAAAAGAGTCACTTTGGTGATTACAAAAACACACAAACTCACTCTCAGGAGAGCCGAGGAGAACAAGAGCGTCAGCGGCACCACCAGTTCACACCGACTCTGCTCCAGCACCTGTGAAGAACGGAAAGCTCAGCTCAGCCCGTTCACGTGACGCCGAGCTGATCACACAGTCAGGATGTTTTCTAACCTCTTTTGTTTTCATCAGAATTGTCTGTAGAAGTATGAGGAAGTTGTGAGGATCCCTCTGCACAAGTTCCTCCAAACACCAGCGGCTTATGCACAGTCCGGCTTGTTCGGGAGACAGAAACCAAACACACAAACGAGACAAAAACCATGAGCTGGTGAGCGTTTCTGCTTCCAGGTTTCATTCTGATGTCCGCCGGTGAAGATCGATACAACCCCAAAGATCCCTGAAGGTGACTGAAACCGACACGGCAGCTTGTTCATGAATGAAGAGTTCTCAGTTTGAATGGTTACGCAACACGTCTGTCTCTGTCACCACTTTCAGTTCTCACTTTCCTCACACACTTCACAGTCAGTCTCCAGAGAGTTTGTTAGATACAACATTCAGCCCACCTTAGAACACCCGAGTCGGGTTGTTATTCTAGTCGTCCTACCGTTCCAGAGCTGCTTGTCAGGTGTGTCGAGGCCCAGCTGACTGAGGCAGCGCTCGAGGACGTGCTGGATCCGGTCTTCGGTGCACGAGCTCTGCTCCATCATCTATGAAAAGCACCAACAAACCCACAGGTGAACAACAGAAGACCGGCCAACAGGAAGTCCACGCTCGTGTTCTGGTTCACCAGGGGGTCCTTTCACACAACAAACTTCCTGTTACCATTATACAACTCGGCTCATTCTAGAGGACCGGCTCCCACGCAGAGGTCCGAACTCCAGTGTGCACAGCTCAGAAAACAGCCCGGTACTTCCTACTGGTGAGTCACAGATGGAGAGGACCGGAGATTAGCTGGCAGAAAACGGCCACAGCTTCTACTTTTTGTTGTCTTCTTAAGTTTAGTTGTCGGTAATCTGACTTTTTGAGATGACTCAGATGACCAGCTTCCTGCATGATTCACCAGTGTTATTAGTTCAATTAAAGAAAAAAAACACTTTAAAGTGAGAAACATAAACCAAACTGATGGCTCTGATACACATGATGTAGGGTAAGGGTTGGGTGCAGCTGCTGGCTTAGTCTTAGGGTGCAGCTGCAGGCTTAGGGTTATGGTGTAGCTGCAGGGTTAGGGTTAGGGTGCAGCTGTAGGGTTACGGTGCATCTTCTGGCTTAGGGTTAAGGTTCAGCTGCAGGGTTAGAGTTATGGTGCAGCTGCAGGGTTAGGGTGCATCTTCTGGCTTAGTCTTAGGGTGCAGCTGCAGGGTTAGGGTGCATCTTCTGGCTTAGTCTTAGGGTGCAGCTGCAGGGTTAGGGTTAGGGTGCAGCTGCAGGGTTAGGGTGCAGCTGCAGAGTTAGGGTTAGGGTGCAGCTGCAGGGTTAGGGTGCAGCTGCAGGGTTAGGGTGCAGCTGCAGGGTTAGGGTGCAGCTGCAGGGTTAGGGTGCATCTTCTGGCTTAGTCTTAGGGTGCAGCTGCAGGGTTAGGGTGCATCTTCTGGCTTAGTCTTAGAGTGCAGCTGCAGGGTTAGGGTTATGGTGCAGCTGCAGGGTTAGGGTGCATCTTCTGGCTTAGTCTTAGGGTGCAGCTGCAGGGTTAGGGTGCATCTTCTGGCTTAGTCTTAGAGTGCAGCTGCAGGGTTAGGGTTATGGTGCAGCTGCAGGGTTAGGGTGCATCTTCTGGCTTAGTCTTAGAGTGCAGCTGCAGGGTTAGGGTTATGGTGTAGCTGCAGGGTTAGGGTTAGGGTGCAGCTGTAGGGTTACGGTGCATCTTCTGGCTTAGGGTTAAGGTTCAGCTGCAGGGTTAGAGTTATGGTGCAGCTGCAGGGTTAGGGTGCATCTTCTGGCTTAGTCTTAGGGTGCAGCTGCAGGGTTAGGGTGCATCTTCTGGCTTAGTCTTAGGGTGCAGCTGCAGGGTTAGGGTGCATCTTCTGGCTTAGTCTTAGAGTGCAGCTGCAGGGTTAGGGTTATGGTGCAGCTGCAGGGTTAGGGTGCATCTTCTGGCTTAGTCTTAGGGTGCAGCTGCAGGGTTAGGGTTATGGTGAAGCTGCATGGTTAGGGTGCATCTGCTGGCTTAGGGTTAGGGTGCAGCTGCAGGGTTAGGGTTAGGGTGCAGCTGCAGGGTTAGGGTGCAGCTGCAGAGTTAGGGTTAGGGTGCAGCTTCTGGCTTAGTCTTAGGGTGCAGCTGCAGGGTTAGGGTGCATCTTCTGGCTTAGTCTTAGGGTGCAGCTGCAGGGTTAGGGTTATGGTGAAGCTGCATGGTTAGGGTGCATCTTCTGGCTTAGGGTTAGGGTGCAGCTGCAGGGTTAGGGTTAGGGTGCAGCTGCAGGGTTAGGGTGCAGCTGCAGAGTTAGGGTTAGGGTGCAGCTGCAGGGTTAGGGTGCAGCTGCAGAGTTAGGGTTAGGGTGCAGCTGCAGGGTTAGGGTGCAGCTGCAGGGTTAGGGTGCAGCTGCAGGGTTAGGGTGCAGCTGCAGAGTTAGGGTTAGGGTGCAGCGGCAGGGTTAGGGTGCAGCTGTAGCTGCTGACATGCTAGAGACTTGCGACTAACATTAGAGCAGTGCTGTTTGAATACCGAGTAGCAAAACTGCGGTTCCTTAGCAGCCCTAACCTCCAATAAGCATGTTACAGCATTTTATCTACTGCTGTTATCTACATTTTATTGCAGTTACACAACACAGAAAACATCAAGTAAATGCTAATTTCACTTAACCATGAAATATTGCACAAGCATTAAGTCCTTTTCAGAACAGGAATGAATTATCTAAATTCTCAGAAGCTCTAAAGTCAGGAATACCTGAAAAATGTTTGATTCAACAAGCTAACTCATCAGCTGTGTGCTGAGGAAACAGCTGCTGATCCATTGTGTGTCCGCCTGTATTGTCCAGCTCTGCTGCGTCAACCTGAGCCGTTGTGAAGCAGAAACACCAACCGCTGCCAGGATACTGAGGTCACCGCTGCAGCTGTCCGGGTCTTTGCAGTGCCTACCTGAGTTTGAACAAACTAGCTGATCCTAAGTAAATCCAGCTGAGCGAGTGTTTGTTTAAGGATGTGATTAAAGTGCCTTTATGGATGGGGAACAGGAAATGTGCAAAGTTTGAATAACAGATCTGATGTAAGTGATGTGGCTGAGGCTCCAATCAGCACACACAGCACGTGATGCACGACGCGTTACCAGGTCAACTTCTTTATGCATTTGATAATTACATTAGCAAAACAGATGAAGAGGAATCATTTCTCCTCCACCTGCAGAGACCAGTGCCCAGAAGATGCACCAGAGAATGAACAGCAGCAGCAGAGGAAAACAACACGGAGACCACATCCTCCTTCTGTCTTGGCTCTGTCAAAACTAGGCTGTCTGCACAGCCGACACCTCTAGAGCTGTCTGCACAGCCGACAGCTCTAGAGCTGTCTGCACAGCCGACAGCTCTAGAGCTGCAGAACAGGAACTGCGTCAGACTTTAGGATGGAGTGGTTGTGTCCATGATGCAGGAGGAGCTTTCCATTAGACAGAAGTCATCTGACAAGTTGGAGTCACAAATCTTCTCGGAGTTCTTGCCAGGTTTTTAAATATGCCAGCGTGGCGTGGTGTGTGTTTGAATGACTTCTGGTCAGAGTCCAGTCTGACATCACTTCAGATCACCAGTATGTTCTTTCCTCTTCCAGCTTAAGTCAAACTTGCAAAAATGATCTAAATGAAAAAAAAAAAAGTAGGTGAAGTCTGACTGGCCTGATGGGTTTCATGCAGTGGTGAGAGAGAGAGAGAGAGCTAAAGACAGCTGAGATCAACAGAAATGACAAAACTGTTGCCTGTGGCTCATTTGTGTCACCGTGGTAACCACTGGCAGCTCATTACTGTAACTACACACCTTTGCCTCCAGTGGAGGCTCGTCCACAGGAGGCGCTAGGGCAGCTCCCACAAATCCAATGTGCTCATAAGCTACAACATTCCGGGCGTGAGGAAAACCGCTGCAGCTCAGGCTAGAGTTTAGCAACAGTTATGCTGGGATTAGGCTCGTCGTTAGACCCGCTGTGGAATATTTGGCGAGCCGACTCCAACTTTGGGACCCACTGATGTAGAGAACTGTCGCTCTCTCTGCAGCTGAACAAAAATGTGCGCCCACGGGACTTACATCATCTGGGATTTCCAGACTTGGGTTGTAGTCTATGGACCTGTGCCAACCCAAGTCAGACTCCTCATTTAGCATTCTAGTCGTTTTATTTTGGTCTTTTGGGGAATTTCTCTTTCTGGAAATGGCAGCAGCCGGGGCCTGCAGCTGTGTGTGTGTGTGTGTGTGTGTGTGTGTGTGTGTGTGTGTGTGTGTGTGTGTGTGTGAGTGAGTGCGCGCGCGCATGTGAACTCCTGCTATTGTGGATTGGTGATAAACGTTTTTTAGAGTGTAGTTCGGTAAATCCACCAGCAGATGGCACTGCTCTCTTTCTCAGCAGCAGCTCATGGGCCTCCCTCCTGTTGGACCTGTTCATGGACAGACAGAGGTGGACAGAGCAGGTGTGACTGGCTGAAGGAGACTCGGAACTTGTTCTCTCGTTTCCAGAAGAGGAGGAGAGAGCGGACTCGGACCAGGCTGCTGCTTCACACTCCTGCAGCGCTCTGAGCATCGTGGTTGGAGGTGGAGTTTCCTTTGCTTTGTAAGTTTACTTCCCAACACATTTAGGGTCTCGCGCGCCTCCACCTCCATCACTAATCGGCTCTTCTCCGTTTCAGCGCGTCGGTGCTCGGATTACCATGAGAAGGGTCCTGGAGACTTGGATCAGTCTGCTGACACTTTGCGCCCTGAGCCCCGGCGCTCTCGGAGGCTACGGGCTGAGCATGTTCGCGGCGCAGTCCTCCCCTCCGGACCCGTGCTACGATGAGAACGGGAACCCCCGGAGATGCATCCCGGATTTCGTCAACTCCGCGTTCGGGAAGGACGTACGCGTGTCCCGCACCTGCGGGAGCCCGGCCGCCCGGTACTGTGTGGTGACGGAGAAGGGAGAGGAGCGCACCCGGGACTGCCACTCGTGCGACGCAGGGGACCCCAAGAAGTCGCATCCACCTGCGTACCTGACGGACCTGAACAACCCGCACAACCTCACCTGCTGGCAGTCTGAGAACTACGTCCAGGCCCCGCAGAACGTCACTCTCACGCTGTCACTGGGGAAGAAGTTCGAGGTGACTTACGTGAGCCTGCAGTTCTGCTCACCCAGACCCGAATCCATGGCGATCTACAAGTCCATGGACTACGGCAAGTCGTGGGTTCCGTTCCAGTTTTATTCCACTCAGTGCAAGAAGATGTACAACCGGCAGAACAAGGCCGCGATCACCAAGCAGAACGAGCAGGAGGCGATCTGCACGGACTCCCACACCGACATGCACCCGCTCACCGGCGGCCTCATCGCCTTCAGCACGCTGGACGGACGCCCGTCCGCGCACGACTTCGACAACTCCCCGGTGCTGCAGGACTGGGTCACGGCCACCGACATCAAGGTGATCTTCAGCCGGCTGCACACCTTCGGGGACGAGAACGAGGACGACTCGGAGCTCGCCCGAGACTCCTACTTTTACGCCGTGTCCGACCTGCAGGTCGGAGGGCGCTGCAAGTGCAACGGACACGCGTCCAAGTGCGTGAAGGACCGAGAGGGGAACCTGGTGTGCGAGTGCAAACACAACACGGCGGGACCGGAGTGCGACAGGTGCAAACCGTTCCACTACGACCGCCCGTGGCAGCGCGCCACGGCCCGGGAGGCCAACGAGTGTGTGGGTAAGCCCGATCCCGCATTCCTTCCCCGGCCTCAGGCCCCCGAGCACGCAACCAGTCAGGTGGTTAATAAATATAAACCAAAAATAATCCTCAGCATAAATAATAATGTTTGGATTATCATCATCTCTCTGATAACACCGATTTAAAAATATAAACACATTTCTTTGTTTTGATAATTTTATGTTGTTTCTCTAATTAAACCTGCAGCATCAGAAAATAAACACAAAAATCGGAAGTTTGGGACTTGTGCGTGAAAATAACTGATATAATGTAAACAAATGGTCAGAAATAATGATGTGAAGTGTTACGTTTACGGGCTTTTGCAGTTTTAAACAACTTCCACGTAAATAGGAAAGCATGTGCAGATTTAATAATGAAAATAAAAGGATTTCTGTCGAATATTTTCTGGAGATTTTAAGAAAAAAGCTTTAAAATAAACGAATTTAGTTTATAAATTCTTCAGCGAGACTTTATAGGCGTTTTATTGTGTTAATAAGCAAAAGGACATTCTCATCCTTGATTGTTATTTTCATTTAAACTAAATTCCTGAACACTAATTAACTGACAGTGAGGTTGTTTTTTGTTTTTTAACCAAAGAGCGCACATGTCCGAATGCGTAATTACGCACGGAGCGGCAGCATGAGCGGCCGCGAGTGGCAGGTTGAGTTTCCATAAGCAGTTCCAGATCGGAGGGGTGATTAGGGCGGGTTTATTGACATTTCTGGCACGTATGGAGCATAAACTGCCACGGTAAACTATTCAGAGCGCGAGACAAAGGCGGGGAGGTCCGGTGTGATGCTGGTGTCCAACTGCAGCCCAATCTGGAGCCCCGACACGGCCACGGCCTGCTCATTCAAACGGAACAAGTGAATAAGTTGGTCTCTTTCGTGCGCATGTGCGCGTTTCACCACAACAAAGGGTGGCATCCATCTAGGTGTCAGGGGGCGGCTTCTCCCTTCCCCGTTAGCGTCTCACTTGTTGGATCAGATAAAGCAGCAGCAGAGCCTTGTCTTCCATCCACAGATGAATTACAAGGACCCTCAGACGACCCAGGGGAGGAGCTCTGACCCCTCTTCTAACCGTGCTGCGGGGAAATCAAACACAGAAGAAGCAGCAGGAGAGAGAGAGAGAGAGAGAGAGAGAGAGAGAGAGAGAGAGAGAGAGAGAGAGAGAGAGAGAGAGAGAGAGAGAGAGAGATGCAGGCATCAAGGAAAAGGAAGTAAGACAAAGTCAGCTTCCCATGACTTAGCCTGCAGAGCTGCCATCGTTTGGTGAAAAGGCGTTAGTCTTGGCAGCAGCAACATCTGAATTCCTATCAGCTGGTTTTCTGGGTGGAACATCTGGATGGTTCACATTCACAGAGAGTTATGAAACATCTGCAGGGAGGTGCAAACTAAGAGGCGGGAAACAGCCATAGAATCAGTTCTAACAAAGTTCCTGTGAGGATGGATTACTCACGCTCATCGCTGTGGCTGTTGTGACGCCTCGCTGCAAGGGAAAAACGTGAAGGATCTCCAAATGCAATAATCATGTACGTGAAACGTCGACATAGACACGTTTTATATAAAACAACACTGATCTACAGGATGTTGTAGCTCAGATAGACTTAACCACAAACGCATCATTTAGAGTCGAAACTTTGGACTTTACAAAGTAAACTGGTGTCCTGTCATCTGTTTTCGCTAGCCTCACGACCCTTAGACAGAGCTCGGTTAAAGGTGTGCTTTACTCGTTTATTCAACATATTTGCAGTGCTCTCTAATGTAGATCAATGCCTTCTAATCAATAAAAGAGCTATGATGCTCCTTTTCTGAGATGCAGAAGTTTGCTGGTGCAGGGGTAGGCTGAAAACAGCAGGACTGCTCATTATTATTAATGATATGCACACATCTCGCTTCTGATTGGCTAACAGAAAGTGATCAGCCATGTTGCAAAGTCACTATCACCAGGGGTGTTTCTCAATGCCGAGGAACCTTGCCTTGATGTCTTGGTCCTGCCCCGGTTGCCTAGGAGATACGTCATAAGGAGCCGCCGAGGAGTGTTCCAATGTTCATGTTCTACCGAGGCGTCTGTTCTCCGTTTGTTAGCCGTTTAGCTAGCTGAACAAAAATACACGGGAGGTGTCTTGTAGCCTAGCCTTAGTCAAAAATTTGCTGCAAAAATCTTTTTAGAAAGCCATCCTGTGGGCGGGCGCAAGTCAAGATGAGCGAGGCCATGAATGCAAATTCACAGTGTGACATCACAGTGTGAGGATTTTCAGATCCTAGCGTTTCACCATCTATTTTCTATCAGAAGCTAACGCAGGAGATAGGTGTAGGAGACCATTTTCATGTTCAGCCTGCATGAAAAGCTCAGAGTGACCCTTTATAATCAGAAATTCAGTCAATCACACCTTTAAATCTACAGCTGTCGCTGCACGCCAGTGGCCAGCGCTAGAACCAATCAGATCAGTAAGGTGATGTATTCATACCGGCGGGAGTCAGTCAACGGGGCAGCGCACCTTAAAACGTTGAAGATGAAGAAGTATCTCTATCGGCTCACGTCTCAAAGAATAGCAAAGCCTAAATTATCCAAAGTTTTTTCAAACCAGCAACGTTCCTGAGCCAACGCCATCTTTGTAGTTTAGAGGGCTGTGATTGGCCCAGTCTAAACTTAGCCGAGCCGATGGTAGACCTGTCGAGGCTGCTGTGGAGCGGGACTCAATTCTCCTGCAGAGCAAAATCTTTAGCTACGGTCGGCCTTGATTTCGAGGTTTTTACACGATCGCCGTTTACGTATTTTTTTTCGTGGAACGTTGCTCTCACTCAAAACAAAATAATTTTTTTCCTCTTCCACCCACTCTGACCGCTGCAGGACTTTTGGATTTCTCTCCAATCGTCGCAGAGTGCAGTGAGGGCGCACCAAAACTTCATCGTAAAATTCTCCTTAAAACAGGAAGTCAGGAGGGGTCTTTTTTTACCATCACACCTCCTACGCGAGCATAGAAATTCACACGTGTCATCGTCACAGCCCAGTGCTGCTCACAGATGTGCGGTTGCCACGGTGACCCTAATGAGTCACCGGCAGCAGCATTAACATTGATATTGATCGTCTCACATCAGAACATTTTGTCTCAGCTTAGATTATTGGAAGGTTGGTGCTTTTTTAGAGGAAACATCCTAGTTTAGTTTAATCTTGTATTTGAATCGTCTCACTTTTCCATTTGTTTAAATCTGCATTTTGCCACTGAACTTATTAGTTTGTGATCGCCCACTTTGCAGGAAGAAACACCTTTTTAATGTATGATCAAGTTCATCACGAATTCATGTTTTTTATTTCTGTAAAATATTGAATTAGACTGGAAAATGCACGCACGTGGTGACAGGTTAAGCCCTTCTGTCCCCGGCCGCTGCTTCATATTCTCCCCACGCTCGTGCCGGCCTGACTGATGGGCTGTGAAGGGAACTGTGGGAAACCTCAACTTGCCACGTTGGGTTTTACTACAGCTGGAAGTCAGCTGGAGGCCCGATCCGTCTTGGTTCCCTTCGTTCACTTTCCTTTCACCTCAGCATGTCGGCTCCATGTGGCTTTTAGGGTGAATTTCATGAAGAAGAAACTTTGATGAAACCGATAAATTCATCAAGACATGCAGGAGTGGAGCGTGCAGATCTGTGCAGATCCTATCAGGTGGCCTGTATGAAAAAGAGCCAAGATGTTTAGCGCCCACAAGGCAGCTGGGTTGGGATGCGATGGTATCAGCTGGCTGCTGGATCTGCTCCCAGTCTGCGGACCACCCTATAATAAACCCAATCAAAACACAATGGCTGCACAACCGTGAAATCCAAAGATAAATTGGAGAAGAACTTATTAAAACCGCAGCATTTTCTCACCTGTTTTACATTTCAAGTGTAAATCTTTACACTTGTTTTCTTGCAGTCGTCTGACAGCAAATCTGTGATGTTTCAAGTCACCAATGATGCTCAGAGTCAGCCACGATGCTGGACCGCTCCACCCGGGGGTGAGTGGCTGGTTGTGTGTCCCTGTGAACATACACCTGTCCAGGTCGTCCACCTGCCTCTCAGCTGGACACCAGTTCCCTGCTTCACTAGTGAGAAATCAGCAGCTCAGAAAACCAGCGAGTTGGAGCGAGACCACAGCGAGTGTGCTCAGAGTGAGTGATTGTTGTGGAGATTTGCAGCACTAATGTTCAGTGTGTACAAACTTTATTTATCTTCAGAATCTCTTCAGTTTTACAACCCATTCACAACAGAGTGGGACTGTGGTGTAAACACGTAGACACAGCTAGCGTTGGGTACCGAATTCGGTACTTTTTAAGGTACCGACCGAATTCCATAGTACTGACTGAACACCGATTCACGTCATTTGAAACGGTGCCTCGTTTCGGTACCCGTCCTTCATAACGAGAACTTGCCTAGACAGCTGCGCATGCGCAAGAGCGTTATGTCGTCGGTCCCTGCGAGCAAGTTGTAAACAGAGCAGCATGGTAGAAAGAACGCACGCTAACGCTTGGGTCCACTTCACTAAATGTGATGGTTAACTGGGTGATGATGAAACCAGCGACAACGATCTAAGTGAGACATCCTCATCTTAATCTGCTCCAGTAGGTAAAGAAAATGTTTCAGATAACGTTAGCTTGATTTGTTAGCTTCCGTTCCGCTAATGGTGCGTTCGCTTTCTCCTCGGAACTCCAAATTTCCAACTAGAAGAACATGAACGCGCTCTAAAGTTTGGCTTCACTTTACTAAATGCGGCGGGTGATTGGGTGAAGATGAAACCAGCGACAACGATCAAAGTGTGAGGCATCATCGTTTTAATCTGCTCCAGCAGCTAAATAAACTGTTTAAGATAACGTTAGCTTGATAAATTAGCTTCCATTGCCACCCTTGTTATCAGCTAATGGTGCGTTCGCTTTCTTCTCGGAAATTCTAACTTCCCAGTAGGAAAAACCAAATGAAAAAGGATGGCAAAAGGAATGAAGATACACAGTAAATTTAGTTCACAGTAAAGATGTTTGCTTCAGTTTAATTATCAGCTTATAAAACTACAAGGACAATGTTAAAATACAAACAGTTGCATGTTATTTATCGTGATATTTATCAAATATGGTTATATATTGAGAAAAAAATATATAATTATAAAAGAGAAATAAAATATTAAACACTCAAAAGTATCTAAAATTGGTACCGTTAAGTACCGGTATCGATTCCTAGGTACCGGGAATTAGTACCGAATCGATTCAAATGTCAAAGGTACCTATCCCTAGACACAGCAGTCATCTGCAGCTAAAATGTTACCCGAACACCCCGGTGCAACATTCAGTGACACAAGCAACACAGGGAACCAGTTTATACTGTAGAGTTGCCTTAATGACAGCTCAGTTATCCAAGAACATTCGGGAACAGTTGCAGACAGCTGTTTGAACAGCCTCTGTTTAGAAAAATAGAGTTTATTTGTGGTTGATGAGCTAACGGCTAGTCTGAACGATGCTAGGACCAAAAAAAAGGCCACTGATGCTTCCAGTGTGAAACAGGCATAAGAAAGTGATGTCTTTAGGGTCGACGCAAAGAGCCAAAACCAAAATGAACATCGACGCGGCCTATGCTAGCTTGAGGAAGCTAAAGGAGGATACAAAATCATGAACTGATGATGACCTGGCTTTGTTGCTACTGGTTTTGCACATAATAATATTTTGTTATCAGATGTAATTCCATTTTTAACCAGGGTGGAGGAGCAGGAAACTGCTCTGTGTCACTTCAAGTAGGAATCAAATGACTTCTGTTTACAAAAGAGACAAAAGCAGAGAACGAGTTTAAGTTCAGCTAAAGCGGCTCTTTTATTCTTCACCATCAAAGCTCAAAGTAAACATGACTGAAACATTTTTGTTCTGAGAGTTTATGCAAGGGATGCTTTATGCTAATCACATGCTAACGCTAACAACAGGACCAGCAGCAGCTCCAACAACAAAATGCTCCTGAAACGGTTCCTTGCAACACGATCCAGAGCGACTTTAAGAGGTTCCCCTGTAACAGCCCGACTGTAAATCTAAAAAACAACATCCCAGCCGCGCTGCTGGCCGGCGTCCTCTGGACACAGGCTGCTCGTTTGGAGGATTTTGTTTAGTTGAGCTCATAATTTGAGACAGACGTGATGTTCAGAGGCAGAAAAGCTTCACTCTGACTTTGAAGAGCGGATTGAACCGTTCTGTTGGTCTGACGAATGGAAATCTGTTTCCAGGATGTTTCTGTGTGTAGTTAATGGAGGATTTAGTCTTTCACACACCTAGAAAACACCCAGAAACTGTAAATCACACATCATCAACCCTAAAGTGGCCTTTGATGAAATGATGAGCGACAGATTAGAATTACTGGGAGACAACCACACAACAGACTTGTTTAGCGATTTGATTCACGCTTGTTTGTTTGCACATTTACCATAGCCTATAAATGATCAATAACCGTTATTTTTAAGGATGATGCAGAGGATCTCCTCTCCATCCTTACCCACAGCTCCCCTTACCCATCAACAAAACCCTGTGGTACCCGAACTCTACAGTCTTAACTGATTTTATCGTTGAACAAAAATGTTGAAAAGATTTCCAAAATAATCCTTTAATGTTTCACCTCGATTTAGTCACACGTAACCACAGAGGCCCACACGAAAACCTCTGTCATTTTACGAGTTTAGGTCTATTTTTAGCTGTTTATAGAGAATTATTTTCATTCTTGGACGACTACATCATTTACTTTTGCTCATTTCGGTCTTGTTGCCTCCTGATTTCAATTGGAAGGCGTTGGTGCGATTGCGTGCCTTTTGTCTGCCTACATGGAGCAGACGTGGAGGGGCCTCTGGGATGGCATCGGGACCACCTAGCGCGTGCTCATCCAGCCTCTGAGGCTCTGAGACCGGGCAGGCTGGGAATGATTAATGGGCTCGGGGAGCGACACGCTCCGCGGCTCCGCTTCAGACCCTGGGCCAGCTCCCCTGCCGTGCTGCCACACACACACACACACACACACACACACACACACACACACACACACACACACACACACACACTGGAGGTATCTCTCCTGTTGAACTTGCTTTGCTGCAAGATAAATTTGAGTATTTTTTTCATTTTGATGCCGATAACGAATCATTTCTGCAAATATTTACAACAATTTCCTAAATTCCTCCACTTTAAACCCATTTTCCTAATGGTTCCGGTGCTTTTCCGTTAACCCTTAAAAAGCCTGCCTCACGGTGGGAGTGGAGCTGCCGGGTGGAGAGTCTGCGTGGATGTCTCCAGGTGGCTCTGTTTCCCCGTAATGGATTTCTCCATCCTCCCATCCACTGTCTCCATCGCTCACACACTCTAGCGTACAGTTCTTCTCCCGGAGAGAAAGTGGAACCACTTATTGGATTTGAGGGGATATCCAGCAGCGGAGGGAAACTCACCGGTTACCACGTACTGCTCCCAAACTGATTATAAATATCTCAGAGTTCCACATCTGCTCAAGGGTGGAGGAACTAGGGGATCCATCATTTTCTGCCCTGATGCTTTTTGTGTGGAAGCGACTGAGGCGGATTTCTTGCTCCGACTGGGAGCAGGGATCCGTCCCCAGACGAGGGATCAAGCCGTCATCCAGCCCGCTGTAACTCTTTCACTGTTTCCATCCTCCTATCGCGTCTCGTCCTGGCCAGAGCAGCTACTGAGGTCCAGATGGCTCGTGATTCCTTCACGCACTCGCTCCAAACAGTGGAAAGTGGCTTCCTTCCTCCCCTGATTGGTGTGAATCTAAGCAGACGGTTTCCTCCCTGGTCTGCACGCTGGAAAAGGCCGGGCTCAGTGAAAGAGAGTGTACGCTGCAGCGTTTAGAGGGAAGGTCAATTCCACACGATAGCATGATAGCACGTTGTATCTGCTTCTCACTGAGACCTGCTGCCAGGAAGAACGGATGACCTCAGAACCGAGGAGGACCACGAGAGATGACGCTGTGCAGCCCTCTGCTGAAGGAGAAGCACACACACACACAACTGCGTCTGTTACAGCAAACAAGCAGATTTCAAACAAGCTGGCTGTTTCCGTGTGGTCTTATAGAAGCCATGGAATGGAGGCACAGGCGGGTAGATGACGAGGAAAGGACCCAAATCTGAGCAAGAACGAAGGAACCGGGGAGGATTTACAGATTGGTTAGAAGCTGAATCAAACTGGATTTTTGAAACCCAGAGTCGCGGATGAAACAGTTCTGCCGCGGACCAGCTGCCTGGGTGCCACATGGATGTGTGATCTGGGGTTGCTGCAGTTCAGGTCTAGGTTCAGCATCATTAAGCAACCAAAGAATGAGGTCAGCTGACTGGATGCTCAACAGACTTTCATCTTCCTGATGGCACAGGCATGTTCCAAGATGATCACCAGGGAGCATGAGACATCATTTCCCCGACCTGAGCCCGTTGAGAATCATTGGGATCTGCTGGAGAAGAATGCGTTTAGTGGTTGGACTCGTCGAAACGAGATCCTGGTGAAAAACGAACACAACACTGGATGGAAGGAAATCTGGCGACATCGCAGACATTTCCCAAAACCATGCTGCAGCGAATGGGTCGTACGTGACCTTTCCTTTGGTGGTGCGGCGTACAAGAAGGCCATGTTTTTCATCACAAAGGAGCAGAAGTTCACTTTTAACAAACAGGCCAAACTTCTTCATACAGGTCAATCTGACACCGTGGTGCTGATACGAGGAAGTGAACCTGTGTGCCACGTCTTAACCATCTGGTCTCCAAACCAGAAAACACACTGCTCTACGACCTTGTTACCAAGAAGGGGAGCCATAATAAAGTTCTCCTCCTGACCCTCATCTTAGCTGGAAGCCCAAGGTCCCATGCAGAAGACGAGACTTTTACCCTCGGAATAACGTTTGTCTTTCCTGGCCCATAAACGACTTTATAATTGTAAGCACATATAATCATGTTTGTTGAACGATTAAATCCAGAGTGTTTCAATAATGTGTCCAATACCAATGATTTATGTCAGATCTTAAACGACACCAGATTAGTTTTTGTTGAATTAATAATTTAATCCACTGGAATATTCACACCTCATGATATTATTATTGATGTTATAACATTTTTGCTAAGAAATAACTTCTCTAAAGCCCCCTTCAGACAGGCCATGAAAAACGGAAATGTTCCGGACTCTGTCCGTAAGACCTTTGTGTCTGAATACAAACATCCGGATAACGTTTTCCGTAATTTAACCGGACGAAGCCCCCTAGTAACAGGTCCGGACTTGTTACGGACAAGGTGGCTGCTTTAGACTGGTGAGGTCGAGTTCCGGACAGGGAGGAGGGGGAGGAGGAGGGGACCGGGGGACGCTGTGCGCACCTAGATAGCCCGCTGCTGTAGCATGCGGCGAACCATGGCAGCTCGCCTCCTACGGTACCATCTAGACGAGCGACGGAGCGCATCACACCGCATCACACCGCTTCCATGATTCCTTTGACCATTGAGCGCCATCATCCAGGACTTATGCGTCTTCGTGTGCGCAGAATTATGCTTAACATAAATCCGATCCCCCCAGACATCTGGAACTTTTCCCTGCTGTGTGAAGGCAGCCGAAAGGACAAGTTCCGGTACTAAAGTGATGTGTCTGAAAACACAGTTCTGGTTAAAAACCGGACTGAATTGTCCACACATATTCCGGAATGTCAATCTGAAAAGGGCTTAAGTGTCTGAGGGAAGGAGTGATTTCCTGAGCTATTTGCTAAAGCCTTTAAAACATGTCAGATTCTGATTTGTCTAAATTTGTCAACAACCGTTAATAAAACAGAGGTCACTTCCTGATCTAGTCAGTTCTCCGCTGCCTTCTGGTTCGGCCGACCGGGTGAGCCTCAAGGTCAAAGCGAGTGGTTTCAGACGCTGCAACACCTCAGTCGTGGAACATCTAACTAGCAGACCCTGTTAGAATCTCATGGCCGGCGATACCTGAATGCAAAGGGAACAGCCAGTCCATCACATCACCACTCTGGCTGCCTTTCCTCTGGACTGCCGAGAGCTGCCATGGCACAAGCGTATCGTAGACTTGCACGATGTGTCGCATGGCTTTATGAATAATCTCTAGTCAAGCTGATTTTACAACCCAGACATCACAAGAGCTCTCAGATACTTAACAAGGTTTTGCTACAAACATCTGGCTTACATTCCATCATTTCATTCATAATTTTTCATGCATAATCATTAGTTTAGAAAGATAGAATAAAATTCATTTTTATAAACTATATCCTTTACTCTGTCTGATTTAAGTGTGTGTTCCCTGAATAGTTCAGAGAGTCTAAGGTGATGTTAAATCAAACATTCAAAGACCAATCAGATTGATAATTCATATTTATATAGAATATCACATCTTATCAATCATTTAACAAATATGTAGCGATATCAATCACGCCACAGTGGTTCTAAATTTTTGGGGCCAGCTATTGCATGAGACAAAGGATTCGAGAATAGTTTGTTGAAAATGAACCAAAGTTATGTTTTAACGTCACGAATTATAACCTGGATTCTTTCCAGATCAACATCTCACAAAAAAGTAACCCCCCCCACCCCCCCACCCCCTCTGTTGATTACACAGAGAAAAATGTGCACGTTCATGGTTTCAGGGGTGGGCGGTGAATAACTTTTGATCTAAATAGTTCCAATCAGTTACTAGAAACTCTAAAGATTAAGAAAGTAAAACAACAATCATGTCGCAGGTTGACTCAAGGTTTTGTTGGTGTGCTCCAGGAAGAAACCAAGCCCTTTCCTCTTCAGCTCAGTGCCACATCCTGGAAGCCACCTAACAACCAGAATAAACTTTGAGAGACAAATATTACTGCATTGAAGTAACAGAGCCGGTGTTTCCATAAAAGTTGTCATCAGCCACTAATTACATTACTTTTTCCTTCCTATCTGCAGAAAACCTGACGTAATGGCACTCAGACCACTTTCCCTGAAGTAAGCCTGATTTGACTTGACAATGCACCAGTGTTTACCACTAAAAGAAGACCTAAAACAATGCTAGAAACTGAGAAACTCATTGAAGGCTAAGGCCAAAGGGTTAAATATGTTGATGCAATCCAAACCCCCCAAAGGGGAGATCATTTGAAGTTGGGAATGTGGGACAGTTATGGATCAGCCTTTGGAGAGAAGTAGAGAAAAGCACAATAAACATGCCACAAAAACGATGGATTGCCACTTCAGCTTTATGATTTATGGTCTGTAGTGACTTCCTGCCTCCAGCTCCCTGACTCCCTTTACAAGGGAGAACACCAGTAGAGCTGCAGTGTGCCGAAGAATTAAAATATCCTCCCTGCTCTGTGGGGTGGATTTGGACCTCAGCCAAACACCAGAGCTACATCAACCTGGACCTGGATGCTTAGAACAGGTCCTGTCTGGAAAGAGTCATCTGTGTATTTGTGTCAGGTACATATGAAGCTGGAAGAACATGACATGTCAATATTAGAAACTAAATTTGTATTATCTATAAAACCCACAGATTTAGACAACAATTTAAAACCGTTCTACCTTAATAAACTAGAAAATATTTAATAATCTCTCAAGATCTTTAATTATCATACTACATAATGTGGTCATGGCAATATTGGTTTGATGGGAATGACACAGAACATGTAAAAAATGACTGCAGAATAAAAATGAAGATTAAAAAGAGATAAAAACCATTTTGATACAACTCACCAACACACATCAGCTGAAGTAAACAGTAAAAACCACATTTTAAGAATACAATTCCATCAACTTCAGCGTTCACAAAAATAAAAACAATATCACAGTTTTGTGTTAAAACAACAACAACATAATAAAGATTGTGCATTCATACCTAAAATAGATGTTTCATACCCAGCAGTTGATGTTTCATATTTCATAGTTGATGTTTCATATTCAGCAGTTGATGTTTCATATCCAGCAGTTTATGTTTCATATTCAGCAGTTGAAGTTTCATATTTAATAGTTTATGTTTCATATCCAGTAGTGGATGTTGCACATTCAGTAGTTGATGTTTCATATCCAACAGTTGATGTTTTATATACAGCAGTTGATGCTTCATATTTAATAGTTTATGTTTCATATTTAACAGTTGATGTTTCAAATCCAGTAGTTGATGTTTCATGTTTTATAGTTGATGTTTCATATCCAGTAGTTGATGTTTCTTATCCAGTAGTTGATGCTTCATATTTAATAGTTGATGTTTCATATTTAATAGTTGATGCTTCATATCCAGTAGTTGATGTTTCAAATTTAATACACTCAACAAAAATATAAACGCAACATGTTTGTTTCTGCTCCGATTTTTCATGAGATGGACTTAAAGATCTAAAATTCATTCCAGATACACAATATTACCATTTCTCTCAAACATTGTTCACAAATCAGTCTAAATATGTGATAGTGAGCACTTCTGCTTGGCTGAGATAATCCATTCCACCTCACAGTTGTGCCACATCAAGATGCTGATCCGACATCAAGAGTAGTGCACAGGTGTACCTTATACTGCCCACAATAAAAAGCTCACCCTATTTGATATTTCTTATACAGTAGTTGATGTTTCATATTCAGCAGTTGATGTTTCTTATCCAGTAGTTGATGTTTCATATCCAGTAGTTGATGTTTCATATCCAGTAGTTGATGTTTCAAATCCAGTGGTTGATGTTTCATATTTAATAGTGGATGTTTCTTATCCAGTAGTTGATGTTTCTTATCCAGTAGCTGATGCTTCATATTTAATATTTGATATTTCTTATCCAACAGCTTATGTTTCATATCCAGGAGTTGATGTTTCATATACAGTAGTTGATGTTTCCTATCCAAAAGTTGATGTTTCTAATCCAGTAGTTGATGATTCATATTTAATAGTTTATGTTTCATATTTAATAGTTGATGTTTCATATCCAGTAGGTGATGTTTCATGTTTAATAGTTGATGTTTCATATCCAGTAGTTGATGCTTCATATTTAATAGTTGATGTTTCATATCCAATAGTTGATGCTTCATATTCAATAGTTGATGTTTCATATCCAGTGCTCACCTGACTATCAAAGTTTTTCAGTAGTTGATGTTTCTTATCCAACAGTTGATGTTTCTTATCCAGTAATTGATGCTTCATATTTACTAGTTGATGTTTTTTATCCAACAGTTTATGTTTCATATCCAGGAGTTGATGTTTCTTATCCAGTAGTTGATGTTTCATATCCAGTAGTTGATGTTTCTTATCCAACAGTTGATGTTTCATATCTAGTAGTTGATGCTTCATATTTAATAGTTTATGTTTCACATTTAATAGTTGATGTTTCATGTCCAGTAGGTGATGTTTCATATTTAATAGTTGATGTTTCATATCTAGTAGTTGATGCTTCATATTTAATAGTTGATGTTTCATATCCAATAGTTGATGCTTCATATTTAATAGTTGATTTTTCATATCAAGTAGTTGATGTTTCTTATCCAGTAGTAGATGTTTCTTATCCAACAATTGATGTTTCATATCCAGTAGGTGATGCTTCATATTTAATAGTTGATGTTTAATATCCAGTAGTTGATGTTTCATATCCAGTAGTTGATGCTAAATATGTAATAGTTGATAGCTCATTTCCAATAGTTGATGTTTCATATTTATTAGTTGATGTTTCATATCCAGTAGTTGATGTTTCTTGTCCAACAGTTAATTTTTTTTCATATCCAGTAGTTGACTTTTCATATCCAGTAGTTGATGCTTCATATTTAATAGTTGATGTTTCATTTCCAGTAGTTGATGCTTCATATTTAATAGTTCATGCTTCAAATCCAGTAGTTGATGTTTCTTATCCAACAATTTATGTTTCATATCCAGTAGTTGATGTTTCATATTCAGTAGTTGATGTGTCTTATTCAGTAGTTGATGTTTCTTATCCAGCAGTTTATGTTTCATATCCAGTAGTTTATGCTTCTTATCCAACAGTTGATGTTTCATATCCTGGAGTTGGTGTTTAATATCCAGTAGTTGAGGTTACATATCCAGTTGTCGATGTTTTATATCCATAAGTAATGTTTTATACTTAGTATTTAATGTTTCATGTACCAGAAGACTCCATGTTGCACCTCAAACACATTGGTTCAGTGACATGGTGTTATTCAGGAAACGCCTGGCTTTTGAGCAAACATGGTCAATAATCCTCTTTGCAGTTCCATAGCAAATGTGAAAAAGAGTCAAACTAATTGACTGTTTATAAAACTAAGCTTGTTTTCATTTGCTTCCAATAAAAAGGTTGTATATTAAACAACCATGATTTCTTTCACAAGCCAATCCTGGCTGAGTGACTGAGGCACCTTTTCTAAATCAACTTTAGGAAGGAAATGCCACTCCTGTCAACTTGGTTCCACCTAGCAGTTCCTAAGCCTCAAGCCATCAAGCAAAAACACACAAATTAGGCTTTTATGTGTTTATTACTCAACACTTTATCAGAAACAGGCACAGATCTTTAAATGTCTTTACAGATGCATACATTGACACACGCTCATAAAGTAAATATGAAGTATTCCCAAAGCCAGAGACCGCAGGGTGTTTCCCACCATCCAATCCATCATCGTTGTGTTTCAAGAGCACTCTTTATTGGTCAGTCAAGAAGCAAAACTTAAACTATTATGGAGTGTTTCAGACCAATAATTAGTAAAATGTTTTACTCAGTTTCATGACTGGTGATCAGCCTGTAAAGAGCGTCCAGTTCCCTACTTTTTACTTCCGCTTTGAGAGTTGTTCAGTTATTCTGCAGCTTTAATTAGCAAATTTAGTTCATCAAAAGGCAACAAAGGTCTTATAGAAAACAAGTGGCATGCAACAAAGATCCCAGGAGTTAGACAGCGTTCGTTCCAGGAAACTGAACCAGCAGTACGCCCACTCCCGCCTCCCCTGGATCACTACCAACTTTGCAACATGAGGAGAAATGGACTGCGATATGCTGCTCATTATGCATTATTATTCATTAAAGATGGTGTGCTATTACTGGCAGCAGTGATCGGTGATTGTCTAGAGAGGGGGGCAAAGCTGGGCTTTACTGATTGCACGATTACCAAATGTAGCCTCTTGAAGATGTCTTTTTTTGTGCAGATCAAAGGGATCATGAGTCAAATCAGACAAGGGTCAAGTACAGAACAAATGTATCATCTACAGAACATGGACGAGGCGTCTGTTGCATGAAGAATAAAGTACAAGTCATATCAACCCAACTGTTGATGTCAACATCTAACAGGCCGCTGTTTGACCTGAGCCATTTATTACATTTGAATCCTAATTACACTCATTAATGGAGCCACGCTGGAGCTGATGTCACACCACACCGCTTCAGCCAGTCTGACTTGGGTGGCTGTTTGTGTTGAGCCAGTGAGCTCCCCGCTCACCAGGCAACCAAGCTGTTTACGAGCAGTTACTCACACGGACAACACAGGGCGGCCTGATTGCTCAACTAATCGATCCCCACCAGAGATCACAGAGCTGCGCTCGTAAAGAAGAAGGAACGCCCCCCCTTCCCCCCCCCCCACCACCACCACCATGACATCAGCGCCTGCTGCACGGTGAGACAGAGCCTGCATTCTGAGTGATGGGGTTGAGAGAGGAGAGAGGGGAGGCTAATTGTCAGGTGAAAGGCATGCACATGTAGTTGCAGTGGAACTATTAATCAGTGAGAAAGTGCTCTGCAATTATGCTCCAGTGGTTGGTGGTACAGCGACAACCTTATCAGACCTCACACTTATACAATTATATACATCTGAACTCCGGAAATGTCAAAAAAGTGCAAACGGTGGTGGTGCACTCGTAAATGAAAACCCTGATTACTGCTAACACCTACAGGGAATTTCCTCAGAGGTCAAACGTTCTTTTGGGCTTTTTAAAGCAGATGATGGTGATAGCACTCAACATGATAGTTATGACTAGGTAGAAGTGTTGCTAACCCCCCCCCCCCCCCCCCCCACACACACACACACACACACACACCCAGCAACAACAAACTCCAGGACCTCATCATTATCTCACCAGCTCAATTGCAATAATGATACACCAGTAAGTTACCACACACTTCAGCGTTCATGAACAATCTAAATAAGTGAATACGGAGAATTTACACAGAGCAATAAATAGATAAATCCAAGAATCAGAAATCATATCACTGTAATATGAAGAAAGTTTGTGAGAAAGCGGTTCTGCCAGGACGAGAGACACCGCGAGAGGGTCTTTCTAGTCTGATTTTATCAGCACGCATCTCCACCTGGGATCAGAGCATGACCATACAGGTAACCTGCTCTGTTTGGTGAAGATGTGTTGCTAAATCTTATTTGACATCACAACAACCTTTCTCTGCTCGTCTCTCTTGTGCAGCGTGGTCTCCTGGTAGCGATGGATTCTGCTGCCAGGACCTTACATTTTGTTTTGTGAAACATGGATATCTCATGTAAAGGGAAACATCACCCTGACCCAAAGAACCCTTGTTTACGCTGATTAGTTTTAGTAGTCATCGTGAACTGGTTTGACTCGGGGTGTGCAAGGGCAGTAAGCAGAGTCAGCCATCTTGGTTTGACCACATAAATTAGCTGTAGATTTACACCCAATGTATTCTTTCTGAGAGTTTCACCAATTTCCGTCTGATAGCGTTGGAGATATTTCGCTAAAAACTTAAACATCTTTTTCTTTTTTTACCTCATTTGGTTGGTTGTGAGACAGCCGGCCTAAAAACTCCCAACATGAAAAAAGCCGCTGCTGTGTGTGTGTGTGTGTGCTGGGGTGGACTGGCCTATCTGGCATTCTGGCACTGTCCCGGTGGACCGCTTAGCCAAGTGGGCTGCTTGCCCAGCTTGGGCCAGCACTACTCCACAGTTGGTGATTGGCAGAACATTAGCTACGTGGTAACCCGAAGCTAACAGAGTTTTTCCAGGCGTTTTTAGCAAGAAAAAAGCGGTAGAGCGATGACGTAGCAGTTGTTTTACCACGTTAGCATGTAGCTAATGTCCCGCTGATCCCCGCCCGTGGAGAAGGGGCTGATCTGGAAGGCCAGGGCTCCCGGTCGCAGCAGTCTGGCCCTGCTTGTAGTTTAACAGTCCCAGTCCATATTGGATCTCACATTCGGCCTAGAGATGAGTCCACGGGCGGCAGCACCCCCCACCCCCACCGCTCTCCCAATGGGGAGGGCCGACTGAGGGCCAACAATTCATACGAATGCAACACATAACTAGGTTCATTCAAAACCAGTGGATAAACTTTATTTCCCCTTGTTTTGATGTGCATGTGGGAGGTCTAACCCTAACAATGTTCAGAAACTGCGTTTCAGCTATTTAATCAGCTTCAGATGACTGTTATTGACTTTGCTGCCTCAGGGGCTCCAGATGATGATGAGTGCAAGCTCTTCAGGATGAGCCATACAACAGTGAGTCCTACCCCACAAGGTGGTGATGACGCCAACACCTTCATGGAAACATTTTCATTCATTAAGGAGAGACGCAGTTGAATGGCTGTTTGTGAGAAAACGTTTTCTTTTCAGGTGTTTAACCTGAAACTTTAGTCTTGATTTGAATGAATTTGCTCTAATACATATTTCTATATATTGTGCAGCGCTAATATTCTAATAATTAGTGACCAAAAACAACCCCAGCATGAGTGAGTAATTGTTATTGTGAGCTATGCTAACTAAAGTCGCGTTTTTTAAAGGAATGTCTAAAGCTTCGTTCACACCGACTGTGGAACGGATGTGGACTGGACTCCGTACAGCTGCCGTGTGGACCAAAAGCCATTGAGTCCAATCGGAGCATTCACACCGGCTGTAGATCTGGAGTTGCATACATTTCCCCATGGGGTCGATTCTCTCCGGGTGCTGCATGTGGATTTTCATGAAGGCGGGGAAGGCTGTTGGTTTAGCGTCCAGGAAACAGCACAGCACATCTTAGCTAGCAGAAGCTAACCGATAGCATTAGCAATTCCACAACAGAACCTATTCAGGCTTGTGTTATTTGTGGAGATAACGCATCCATTTTGCAGAGCAAACAGAGTCCTATCAGAGCAAACCTATCAGTGGCAGGGTCATGTTGCTGTTAGCCAATCAGAGGAGAGATGTCAGAATATCAGGAAGTGGAAGACCCCAGATCCTGCTGTATTTTTGCACCTCACTCCTCTGGCTTTTAACCCACAGAGAACAACTTCCACTCATTTATACTAAAGACCACCACACATATACTGGAAAAATAGTGAATTTGACCTTTAGAGCCAGACAGGAAGTGAGGCGTGGGACAGTGAGGTGCATACGGTATATTTCAAAATAAAACCTGTCGCATTGTTCTTTGCCACTTTTGTTTTATTGTGATAAACATATGATAGTTGATGTTATTTTTACAAGTTTATCTTTAAACATATAATTTAAATGTTCTGGTCATTTGATACTCTTATTCTGGGAGCAGATCTCCAGAAACGTTCGGCACACAAGTGTGAACGGCAGACTGTCTGGAAACCGTAGAGAAACTGGGCCACACTCGTTCTGTACTCGGTGTGATCGAGGGCTAACTTTTAAAATGGTCCTAACTGTGCTGGAAAACAGATTTGGTGGAAATGTAATAGGCTGCAAAGAAGCTAAATGCCCAAGTTTCCTATGGACAACTCCGATTCTGAGGAATCTTGTGATTCCATAGGAATGATTTCAGTGTCTTTTCAGACACAGCTAAAGCCCTTCTAATGATAAAACGAGACATAAAAGTCACAAAGATGTAGGGCTGCACAATATATCGTAAATGTATCGTTATCGCGATATCAGCATGCACAATATGTATATCGCAAAGAACAGAAAAATATCGCAATGAATGGTCAGCTCAAGTGTTTGCTACACATAACGCATGCTGTCAACCAAACAGAAACGTGATTATTTTTTAACAAATCAGATAGAGCTCTTCACCCATTTAGCCAGTTGGGTGGTTCTCACAGGTTAGATGCCCGCCCCCGAGGCGGACGGCACTTGATTTTGACAGTTAGCAAACACCTGAGTTAGCTTTGTTCTGCTTTTCCCGGGATTCACCGATCGCCTTTTCTTTTTCATTTTAATTTTTCCTTTCCTCACATCTTTAGCTTTTGTCATTTTTATGAATTATTTATTTCTTTGTTTTTGATCGTTTTTGTTCCTGAGTTAAGTTTTTATTTATCGCAAGTAATATCGTCGTCGCAATATTAATCATTGTTATGGAACATCGCAGGTTTTCCTAATATCATGCAGCTCTACAAAGGTGTTTAAGCAACAGCCCTGCTGAGTGAATCCATTCTTCCTTTTTCCCAAACATCCTCCTGTCGTCATCGTTAAATCCACACCACAAAAGCCTCATCATGTTCCAATCTCGTTGTCTTATTCACGCCACCTCTTATTAAACTTGATCAAAGACGGGAGGATTGGAACCATTTGCATGATGATGTTTTCATATTTGTTATGTGACTCCACAGTTACAGAGCCTGACTCTTTATCTTCTAGACTGGAGATAAAAACCTTTCTGCTCAGCTACAGTTGATTTTCTTTTGCTGTTTACATATTTCCTTATAAAAAGAATCAAAAACAGTCTGGAAACTTGTGAAACGAGTCTTAATGTGTAGGCTTTGTTGATGTCTTCGCCCTCATGGAAATCACAGCTGCAGTGATGTTTGGTTGAAATATTTACTGTGTGTGTGTGTGTGTGTGTGTGTGTGTGTGTGTGTGTGTGTGTGTGTGTGTGTGTGTGTGTGTGTGTGTGTGTGTGTGTGTGTGTGTGTGTGTGTGTGGGGAGCGCTCGTAGTGGTGTGTGAGTGTGTGACGGGAGTTCGTAGTGGTGTGTGATGTGTGTCGGGAGTTCGTAGTGGTGTGTGATGTGTGTCGGGAGTTCGTAGTGGTGTGTGAGTGTGTCGGGGGTTCGTAGTGGTGTGTGAGTGTGTCGGGGGTTCGTAGTGGTGTGTGAGTGTGTCGGGGGTTCGTAGTGGTGTGTGAGGGTGTCGGGAGGTCGTAGTGGTGTGTGGTGTGGTGGGGGGGGGGGTGGGGGGGTGTGGGGGAGTGTCGGGTGGGTG
>SSNQ01034560.1:475968-488629 GCA_006942095.1 Nothobranchius kuhntae
ACAGCTGGCTTTCGGACAACCCTTGCTGATGGATCAGGGTGCTGGTGCCGGCTCTTAATGTGCGTTTAAAAAAAAAAATAAATCATAATAAAACATGCTCGAATAAAAATGTCTACCACCTGTGTGAACATTAGACTCTATGTACCTTAAAATCTTTGTCTAGAATGATTTAAAGAAGCAACATGTACGATTTTTACAGTGAAATAATCTCAAAACTGTTTAATTTCTCAGTCATGTTGGAAGGAAGTTGGCATTAAACAGATTTGATATTCAGATGGCTGTTTTATTTTTCAGTTTTTCTTTTTTCAAAAAGCCAAAGAGGGATGCATAGTCTGTGTTTACAATCTGTGAGCCTCGGCCCACAGGGTTTCCTGGTCCGCACTAGCTAAAACAGCTGCGCTAAATCAGACTGCTGCACTTGTTAACACTGCTGCACCTGCTAACACTGCTGCACTTACTAACGCTGCTGCGCTTGCTAACACTGCTACACTTGCTAACACTGCTGCACTTACTAACGCTGCTGCACTTGCTAACACTGCTGCACTGCTAACGCTGCTGCACTTGCTAACGCTGCTGCACTTACTAACGCTGCTGCACTCGCTAACACTGCTACACTCGCTAACACTGCTACACTTGCTAACGCTGCTGCACGTGCTATCGCTGCTGCACTCGCTAACGCTGCTGCACCTGCTAACACTGCTGCACTTGCTAACGCTGCTGCACTCGCTAACGCTGCTGCACTCGCTAACCCTGCTTCACCTGCTAACACTGCTGCACTAGCTAACGCTGCTGCACTCGCTAACACTGCTGCACCTGCTAACACTGCTGCACTTACTAACTCTGCTGCACTTGCTAACACTGCTGCACCTGCTAACACTGCTGCACTTGCTAACACTGCTGTGCTTGCTAACACAGCTGTGCCAAATCAGGCTGCTGTGCTTGCTAACACAGCTGCGCTAGCCCACACTGCTGCACTTGCAAAAGCTGCTGTGCTTGCTAACACAGATGCGCTAGCTCAGAATGCTGCGCTTGCTAAAATAGCTGCGCTAGCTCAGACTGCTGCACTTGCCAATGCTGTTGCACTCGCTAAAGCTGCTGCACTTGCTAACGCTGCTGCGCTTGCTAACACAGCTGCACTAGCTCAGACTGCTGCACTTGCTAACACAGCTGCACTTGCTAATGCTGCTGCGCTTGCTAACACTGCTGTGCTAGCTCAGACTGCTGCGATTGCTAACGCTGCTGCGCTTGCTAATGCTGCTGCACTTGCTAACACAGCTGCGCTAGCTCAGACTGCTGCACTTGCTAACACAGCTGCACTTGCTAACACTGCTGCGCTTGCTAACACAGCTGCACTAGCTCAGACTGCTGCACTTGCTAACACAGCTGCACTTGCTAATGCTGCTGCACTTGCTAACACAGCTGCGCTAGCTCAGACTGCTGCGATTGCTAACGCTGCTGCACTTGCTAACATAGCTGTGCTAGCTCAGACTGCTGTGCTTGCTAACGCTGCTGTGCCAGCATGTGTAGACTTCCGCCGGCAAAACACAGCAGTGTTGTTGTAAAGATCCTAAGCTAGTGACAAGAGATCGCCTCTCGAAGGTCTTGAGCCACTTTGATGGTTCTGACGAGTGTTTTTTCAACCATTATTTG
Organism: Nothobranchius kuhntae; assembly: GCA_006942095.1. Taxonomy (NCBI): domain Eukaryota; kingdom Metazoa; phylum Chordata; class Actinopteri; order Cyprinodontiformes; family Nothobranchiidae; genus Nothobranchius; species Nothobranchius kuhntae. The sequence goes on from SSNQ01034560.1 coordinate 477,619, forward strand.
TCCATGTTTCTGTGTCAGGTTATCTTGGCACATAATCTGTGAATATCAGACCCACACAATCTGAGTTTACTAACATCCTTAGCCTTTAGATTCCCATGATGGATCTTGCTGAATCCCTGGGCTCTCACTCTCAGTGACTTCTGTTCCAGAGATATCATTCTATATCCAGGTCTCCAGGTTCTGGTTTTCACTGGAAAATGTGTTCCTTCAACCGCCCAACTGTAATCCCAGTTGTAATCCCTGGTGAAGTCTAACCCTCCAGTTTTAGTGAGTGAGTGAGATCTTGTGTTTGCAACTGCTTCTGCTTCCTTCTGTTGCTGCTGGNTTGCTGCCTCAGGGGCTCCAGATGATGATGAGTGCAAGCTCTTCAGGATGAGCCATACAACAGTGAGTCCTACCCCACAAGGTGGTGATGACGCCAACACCTTCATGGAAACATTTTCATTCATTAAGGAGAGACGCAGTTGAATGGCTGTTTGTGAGAAAACGTTTTCTTTTCAGGTGTTTAACCTGAAACTTTAGTCTTGATTTGAATGAATTTGCTCTAATACATATTTCTATATATTGTGCAGCGCTAATATTCTAATAATTAGTGACCAAAAACAACCCCAGCATGAGTGAGTAATTGTTATTGTGAGCTATGCTAACTAAAGTCGCGTTTTTTAAAGGAATGTCTAAAGCTTCGTTCACACCGACTGTGGAACGGATGTGGACTGGACTCCGTACAGCTGCCGTGTGGACCAAAAGCCATTGAGTCCAATCGGAGCATTCACACCGGCTGTAGATCTGGAGTTGCATACATTTCCCCATGGGGTCGATTCTCTCCGGGTGCTGCATGTGGATTTTCATGAAGGCGGGGAAGGCTGTTGGTTTAGCGTCCAGGAAACAGCACAGCACATCTTAGCTAGCAGAAGCTAACCGATAGCATTAGCAATTCCACAACAGAACCTATTCAGGCTTGTGTTATTTGTGGAGATAACGCATCCATTTTGCAGAGCAAACAGAGTCCTATCAGAGCAAACCTATCAGTGGCAGGGTCATGTTGCTGTTAGCCAATCAGAGGAGAGATGTCAGAATATCAGGAAGTGGAAGACCCCAGATCCTGCTGTATTTTTGCACCTCACTCCTCTGGCTTTTAACCCACAGAGAACAACTTCCACTCATTTATACTAAAGACCACCACACATATACTGGAAAAATAGTGAATTTGACCTTTAGAGCCAGACAGGAAGTGAGGCGTGGGACAGTGAGGTGCATACGGTATATTTCAAAATAAAACCTGTCGCATTGTTCTTTGCCACTTTTGTTTAATTGTGATAAACATATGATAGTTGATGTTATTTTTACAAGTTTATCTTTAAACATATAATTTAAATGTTCTGGTCATTTGATACTCTTATTCTGGGAGCAGATCTCCAGAAACGTTCGGCACACAAGTGTGAATAGCAGACTGTCTGGAAACCGTAGAGAAACTGGGCCACACTCGTTCTGTACTCGGTGTGATCGAGGGCTAACTTTTAAAACGGTCCTAACTGTGCTGGAAAACAGATTTGGTGGAAATGAAATAGGCTGCAAAGAAGCTAAATGCCCAAGTTTCCTATGGACAACTCAGATTCTGAGGAATCTTGTGATTCCATAGGAATGATTTCAGTGTCTTTTCAGACACAGCTAAAGCCCTTCTAATGATAAAACGAGACATAAAAGTCACAAAGGTGTAGGGCTGCACAATATATCGTAAATATATCGTTATCGCGATATCAGCATGCACAATATGTATATCGCAAAGAACAGAAAAATATCGCAATGAATGGTCAGCTCAAATGTTTGCTACACATAACGCATGCTGTCAACCAAACGGAAACGTGATGTTTTTTTTTAACAAATCAGATAGAGCTCTTCACCCATTTAGCCAGTTGGGTGGTTCTCACAGGTTAGATGCCCGCCCCCGAGGCGGACGGCACTTGATTTTGACAGTTAGCAAACACCTGAGTTAGCTTTGTTCTGCTTTTCCCGGGATCCACCGATTGCCTTTTCTTGTTCATTTTAATTTTCCCTTTCCTCACATCTTTAGCTTTTCTCATTTTTATGATTTTTTTATTTCTTTGTTTTTGATCATTTTTGTTCCTGAGTTAAGTTTTTATTTATTGCAAGTAATATCGTCATCGCAATATTAATCATTGTTATGGAACATCGCAGGTTTTCCCAATATCATGCAGCTCTACAAAGGTGTATAAGCAACAGCCCAGATAGAAAAGTGCTGCTGAGTGAATCCATTCTTCCTTTTTCTCAAACATCCTCCTGTCGTCATCATTAAATCCACACCACAAAAGCCTCATCATGTTCCAGTCTCGTTGTCTTATTCACGCCACCTCTTATTAAACTTGATCAAAGACGGGAGGATTGGAACCATTTGCATGATGATGTTTTCATATTTGTTATGTGACTCCACAGTTGCAGAGCCTGACTCTTTATCTTCTAGACTGGAGATAAAAACCTTTCTGCTCAGCTACAGTTGATTTTCTTTTGCTGTTTACGTATTTCCTTATAAAAGAATCAAAAACAGTCTGGAAACTTGTGAAACGAGTCTTAATGTGTAGGCTTTGTTGATGTCTTCGCCCTCATGGAAATCACAGCTGCAGTGATGTTTGGTTGAAATATTTACTGTGTGTGTGTGTGTGTGTGCGCGTGTGTGTGTGCGTGTGTGTGTGTGTGTGTGTGTGTGTGTGTGTGTGTGTGTGTGTGTGTGTGTGTGTGTGTGTGTGTGTGTGTGTTTGGTGACAGCTGGCTTTCGGACAACCCTTGCTGATGGATCAGGGTGCTGGTGCCGGCTCTTAATGTGCGTTTAAAAAATAATAATAAATCATAATAAAACATGCTCGAATAAAAAAGCCTACCACCTGTGTGAAGATTAGACTCTATGTACCTTAAAATCTTTGTCTAGAATGATTTAAAGAAGCAACATGTACGATTTTTACAGTGAAATAATCTCAAAACGGTCTAATTTCTCAGTCATGTTGGAAGGAAGTTGGCATTAAACAGATTTGATATTCAGATGGCTGTTTTATTTTTCAGTTTTTCTTTTTTCAAAAAACCAAAGAGGGACGCATAGTCTGTGTTTACAATCTGTGAGCCTCGGCCCACAGGGTTTCCTGGTCCGCACTAGCTAAAACAGCTGCGCTAAATCAGACTGCTGCACTTGTTAACACTGCTGCACCTGCTAACACTGCTACACTTGCTAACACTGCTACACTTGCTAACACTGCTGCACTTACTAACGCTGCTGCACTTGCTAACACTGCTGCACTTGCTAACACTGCTGCACTTGCTAACACTGCTGCACTTACTAACGCTGCTGCACTCGCTAACACTGCTACACTCGCTAACACTGCTACAGTTGCTAACGCTGCTGCACGTGCTATCGCTGCTGCACTCGCTAACGCTGCTGCACCTGCTTAACACTGCTGCACTTGCTAACACTGCTACACTTGCTAACGCTGCTGCACGTGCTATCGCTGCTGCACTCGTTAACGCTGCTGCACCTGCTAACACTGCTGCACTTGCTAACGCTGCTGCACTCGCTAACGCTGCTGCACTCGCTAACCCTGCTTCACTGCTGCACTAGCTAACGCTGCTGCACTCGCTAACGCTGCTGCACTCGCTAACACTGCTGCACCTGCTAACACTGCTGCACTTACTAACTCTGCTGCACTTGCTAACACTGCTGCACCTGCTAACACTGCTGCACTTGCTAACACTGCTGTGCTTGCTAACACAGCTGTGCCAAATCAGGCTGCTGTGCTTGCTAACACAGCTGCGCTAGCCCACACTGCTGCACTTGCAAAAGCTGCTGTGCTTGCTAACACAGCTGCGCTAGCTCAGAATGCTGCGCTTGCTAAAATAGCTGCGCTAGCTCAGACTGCTGCACTTGCCAATGCTGTTGCACTCGCTAAAGCTGCTGCACTTGCTAACACTGCTGCACTTGCTAACGCTGCTGCGCTTGCTAACACAGCTGCACTAGCTCAGACTGCTGCACTTGCTAACACAGCTGCACTTGCTAATGCTGCTGCGCTTGCTAACACTGCTGTGCTAGCTCAGACTGCTGCACTTGCTAACACAGCTGCGCTAGCTCAGACTGCTGCGATTGCTAACGCTGCTGCACTTGCTAACATAGCTGTGCTAGCTCAGACTGCTGTGCTTGCTAACGCTGCTGTACCAGCATGTGTAGACTTCGGCCGGCAAAACACAGCAGTGTTTTTGTAAAGATCCTAAGCTAGTGACAAACAAAAGATCGCCTCTCGAAGGTCTTGAGCCACTTTGATGGTTCTGACGAGTGTTTTTTCAACCATTATTTGTCCATGATTCTGTGTCAGGTTATCTTGGCACATAATCTGTGAATATCAGACCCACACAATCTGAGTTTACTAACATCCTTAGCCTTTAGATTCCCATGATGGATCTTGCTGAATCCCTGGGCTCTCACTCTCAGTGACTTCTGTTCCAGAGATATCATTCTATATCCAGGTCTCCAGGTTCTGGTTTTTCACTGGAAAATGTGTTCCTTCAACCGCCCAACTGTAATCCCAGTTGTAATCCCTGGTGAAGTCTAACCCTCCAGTTTTAGTGAGCGAGTGAGATCTTGTGTTTGCAACTGCTTCTGCTTCCTTCTGTTGCTGCTGGAGATCCACAGATGAAACACGCCTAATCTCTGGTGTCCACTTGCGAGTCCAGGAATTTCCAAGCCTTGCAGCCACACCTACTGAGTGGGTAAGGCCTGTTCAGACCGTGTCCCCCACTGCCCCAGTTGGTCCAACCTTTCTGATCCTTACGCAGCGAAACTCCAATAAAAACGAGAGTCTGGTCCTGCTCAGAACTTAAATTGCTAATGCTACGCATCGAGGTGAGTCTGATTGTTTCTAGCTGGAACAAGCTCCAGCTGCTTCCCCACCAGTGTCCAGGAAGTGGACCACCAAAGCTTCCATCTCGGTCTGCTACCCGATACATATTGCGCCAGACCTTTGAATCTCCTGCTGCAGGTGGTGGTTCAACAGGTGGACAAGCCTATGTAACCGGTTTGAGCTGGACCAAACCAGCCACCAGGTTCTTGCTCCAAGCCCAGGCCTTGCTCCAGGCAGAGACCCCGGTAACCCTGCAGACCGGGTACTTTGGTTTCCGAAGATGCACTTTTTTCTCGTCTTTCACCTTTGTTGAATTGCCATGGGCGGTCCTTCTAGGGGCAAACGGCGCTGGACCACCAAAGATCATTAGGCCTCCTCCACCACTGTACAGATTCAAAGATTTCTATTTTTAGGCTCCAAATATTATAAATCTGTATTAATTTTATCTGAATGTGATCAAATGCGGCTGTTAATTTTTGAATGTATTACTAGTCAAAAGGCACCTCATAGGTGTCAGCAGTAGACGAGATCAAAGTGTCAAAATAAAAGTGTAAAAGTACTTCATTATTAATAATAAAAACTCTTGTAAAGGAGTATCACCCCCCACACACACGCAGGGGCAGGTGTCACGCGAGCGTCAGACGTTGGCGGTGTTTCTGTTTGCTCTGATTGCTAAACCAGCTCGTCGTGGAAACGTGTAATCTGTACGGAGATCACAGGCTGAGCCGAGACCCTGTTTGGTTTGGCAAACATCCTCAGCTTCGATGTGACTGACTGAACGAGATTAGACACAGTGAGAGCGTAATTGGCTCTGAGTAAACAGCGATGGAGCTGGTGTTCCATCATCCCGAGGATTTGTCGAGGAAGACGTGGCGCATTCCTCCCCACAGCCGTGGATAAACACCTGTTGACAGGGCTGGAAAACCACCGCTTCTGCGGCACTTCCCGGCAACCCGAACATCTTTAGAGCTCAACGGATGTTTGCTTCTAAAGTGTGTTTCCCCACACCCATCAGAGTGAAAAACCACCTCCAGCAGCCCGTGGGATGAGCAACGCTCGTCTGCACACCCACACAGAGCGCTCCCCACACAACGCCTGATAGACGGCACTTGAACATAAATAGATCGGACCAGCATGGCTCTAAGTGGGCCCTTGAGAGGAAAACGAGAGCAGAGGCAGAAGAGAGACTGCCTTCTTGGACTGTCTGCTGAGAATATCTGTATAAAATCAGCTCGTTTTCATTTCAGCTGATAAATAACTGATCTCTTTATTGATCATTTAAATAAACCGCTTTAATTTTGATTGAAAGCAGCTTTTGGGAGAGCTGAAACATCAGACAGATGATTTGTGATTATTAACTGATGTGGGGACAGTTTTTTATTTATTTTGTTGTGACAGTCTCTCCGTCAGAAAAAAGTTCATGTACATATTTGAGAAATGTTTTATTTGGTTAATTATTCTCTGCCCGTGCCTGTGTGTGGTGTAGAAATCCTTAGAAGAACAACTACAACTAATTAGCCTTTGGAGCCAACCTGATGCACAATGGCCACCAGCCAGGGGCCACCAGCCAGGGGCGCCTCNCCCACACAGAGCGCTCCCCACACAACGCCTGATAGACGGCACTTGAACATAAATAGATCGGACCAGCATGGCTCTAAGTGGGCCCTTGAGAGGAAAACGAGAGCAGAGGCAGAAGAGAGCCTGCCTTCTTGGACTGTCTGCTGAGAATATCTGTATAAAATCAGCTCGTTTTAATTTCAGCTGATAAATAACTGATCTCTTTATTGATCATTTAAATCAGGGGTGTCAAACTCAAACTCACAAGGGGCCGAAATGAAACTCTGGGACGGAGTCGAGGGTCAAACTTAATATTTTTTGAAAAAGTGACGGCAAATTTGCACGTTTTCTTTATCAACATATATGCAATTTTGAACCTTAAAATTTGGAAACAAACATATTTCTGCATTAACACTGAATGTGGAATAACCAAATTACACACGAGCAAGTCCGTTTTAAATAAAAGGCATCAGTGGTATTCATTACTTGTGGTATATTCAGCATTTTAAAAATCTATTCAGGATTTATGTTTTCTTGTTTATTCATTTTTCTTATTTTTTATTCTCTTTTTTTCTCCTGTAATACGTGTCATCACTGCTGTGACGTCTAGCTTTCCCCACTGAGGAACAATAAAGGGATTTTCTATTCTATTCATCTATCTGCAGCCTTTCCACTTCCTGTTTACTGTAGGTTAAAGCTTTTCTCACGTGCCAACAACAAAATAAAAATATCATTTTATCTTAAATGAAAATGCAACATCTCACCTGTTAACTTTCATGTTTTGGAGCAGAAAAAGAGCATAAAACCAACATATTTAAAGCTCAGTTTGTTCCACTGGTTTACTGTGATGCTCACCTGTTCCAGCCAGATACCTGCATCATGGGGTTGATCTGAGCTGAGGAGGAGACTCCTGTTGTTTTGTTCATCTTCATCATAATAACGACAACATTAGATGACAACAGGTGCTCACCTAGGTTTGTGCTGATGAACATGTCTGAGCAGCTTGACCACGTTGTTGTGTGTCGGGGAGGAAAAATAACAACTACAGCAGCCACAGAGTCATGCTAGTTTGAGCGTGTCGCTGCTCGCTGGAGTTATATCAGCTCTGTCTGGACGTTAGTTTGAAAACTTTCTCTTTAAGTCGTGAACACATTACTGAGCGGCTAGAATCTCCGTTTCTGGGCTTCAACGTCAGAAAACAGCTGAGTGAACTCGGCGCTGAGTGAGAGGAGTGTTTAGTTTGTCCGAGACAGCAGAGCTGCAGACACCCAACTACCTCTGACTGCCTCGGCGCTGAAAAAACACAAAGGAGGGGGCGCGTCTGCTCCACGCTGGCGCCGCAAAGCATCATGGGAGTTGTAGTATTTGCGGTAAAATCGGCCAGCGGGCCAGTTTTAATATATTTTTGATATTTATCTCGCGGGCCCTGACTCTGACATATGTGATTTAAATAAACCGCTTTAATTTTGATTGAAAGCAGCTTTTGGGAGAGCTGAAACATCAGACAGATGATTTGTGATTATTAACTGATGTGGGGACAGTTTTTTATTTATTTTGTTGTGGCAGTCTCTCCGTCAGAAAAAAGTTCATGTACATATTTGAGAAATGTTTTATTTGGTTAATTATTCTCTGCCCGTGCCTGTGTGTGGTGTAGAAATCCTTAGAAGAACAACTACAACTAATTAGCCTTTGGAGCCAACCTGATGCACAATGGCCACCAGCCAGGGGTGCCTCCAGAAATTCTTGATAGGGGTGGCCAGATGGGGCCAAAGAAATCTTTGGGGTGGTACACCAAATTGGTCCTTGTGGTAACTCTGGTTGAATTTAGTCTGTGGCGATGTGCTGCACTGCACCTTTATTCATTTTTATTAAAATAACAGTACATATCCAAAACATTGAACTTAAATTTTACAAACACAAACATTTTAGAAAAATACATTTCAGTTTTTTAAAACGTTACCCCAAATTTGTATATTATACTAAAATATATATTGTTTAGGTTAATTCACCTGTTGATGTGTTCACAAAAAAAAACTATGGAGATAAAAACTTTTTTAAGTAGCGAGCAGCAGAAACATTTGCATTTTTTTATTCTGATTATTTCTTTACTCATTAATTGTAATATTTTATTTTGTTTTACAATCATGTCTTGCATAAACAAGATTAAGATATGGTTTGACTGAACAATTATATGATTCGTTAACACTGGCTTTTCCTGGGGGGCAGCAATTTTCTAGGGGTGGCCATGGCCACCCCTGGCCACCCCTTTGGGGTGCCCTTGCCACCAGCAGGAAAGGAGGGTGAAGGGTCTTGCTCATAGACACTACAACAGATGTAGCCTGGGTTTAAACCGGCAACCCACTGGTAACCTGGCGAGCTCCTGAGCCACTGTCGCCCTGGTGCACATAAACATTTTCTTAAACCCCATCACCTGCATTAGCTGCAGAAAGACAATAGATGGGAAAATAAGACAAAGGTAGTTTTTTCTGCATCACAGGGAAATTTAGCATCTTTCCAGTAGTGTGTAGTTTCCTGCCACTAGGGGGCAGTACATACATACATTTCAGTGTAGTTTTACATCAGAGCTTCCTGGCTGTCGCTAGTTTAACAGACATTACAGTAGATGTTAGCTGTGGAGCAGAAAGCATCCCACTGTGCAAAGACCTAGTTTGGACGTCCTACAGACGTGGTCTGGACCGACGGACTCAGTGTAAACATGAACGTCACGTCCATGCGGCGTCGATTGTCCTCTAGTTAATTCCACCGAGAGAAAGCAATGCCGATTGTAGTTTTCTGGCGCTGTCCTTTCCAGATCTGCTCGAAGGCCCGCGCCTCCCGATGACGTCATGGCAACACCGCTCAGCCAAAATACATCGCATCTCTTTTTCAATCCTGTTCTTTCACAAATGTTTTGGTAGGAGTTAAATCAGATTTGTTATTAAATTCCTGTTTCTCATTGCCTGAAGGATTTTGAACTCGGTAACAAAACTTCTATAAGTCATGGAAAGGTGCAAATGTAAACAACAATGGAGGAAAGGCAAGAGTGACGTATGTCGATTAATAACCAAGGAGCTTCTGACTCCTCTACAGTCACGTGTACAAAGATATGAACCCAAAATGCAAACTTATACTTCATTTATTGAAACATTTTGTCAGTTTAAAAGTTTCCCATGATGCATTAATTCTATACATTTAACCCTTTAAGACCTGCCATAGAACTTATATATACATTTTTACATGCTGTGGTGCTATTTTTTGGAGTATTTCAACTTCCTATACATCAACACAACCCTTACATTCTAAATTTTAATACTATAAATGTAAAAATGTTCATAGCAACTAAATAGTTTACTAAAAATGCAATTATCCATACAGAAACGTATAATTGTTTTTTGTTTTTACATATATTTTTCATTATACAGAAATTCCACACCTTTATCCCTCAGAGTTGTCAATGAAAAAAAGTTGCTCACAATCGTTTCAAACAACCACAAATTTATTTGAAGTGTTTACATAAATTAGTTTCTGAGCTACACTCATTTATATAAATCGTAACAAAAACGAAAACATAAATAATAATAATCTGCAGGAGTCTAATATATTAATATTGAACATTTAAAGCGATTTTTTCTGTAATATATAGTTTTCCTTTTCTCTCTCTAATAATAATAACAATAATAAAGAATTTTGCATGAACATTTACGTGAGGAAACAGAAAGTGAAACGTAAACATCACCCGGCGCTGTAATGGTGTCAACCGCTTCGAGGAGGGAGGATGTACCGTTTGGCGGGTCCGTGAGTCATCAAAACATTTGTAGTGGTCTGTGTGAGTGTGTCGGGGGTTCGCAGTGGTGTGTGAGTGTGTCGGGAGTTCGTAGTGGTGTGTGAGTGTGTCGGGGGTTCGCAGTGGTGTGTGAGTGTGTCGGGGGTTCGTAGTGGTGTGTGAGTGTGTCGGGAGTTCGTAGTGGTGTGTGATGTGTGTAGGGAGTTCGTAGTGGTCTGTGTGAGTGTGTCGGGAGTTTGTAGTGGTGTGTGATGTGTGTCAGGAGTTCGTGTTGGTGTGTGAGTGTGTGAGTGTTCAGTTTTCCAAGCATTTGAATGCAGATATGCAAGTGGGAGCGCCGGCGCTCCCGCCTGTCTTAAAGGGTTAAACAACGCTGACGTTTTGGCAGACCGCAGAACAAAACAAAAACAAGTGATCTGTTTACATGAACTGTCGCCCTGCACTGTGATCCTCTCATCTGTAGCCATGACTCCACGATTTCTCAGCAGGTCTTAGTTCAGATGGCAAATGTTGCCTTTCTGCTGGAAACACACCAGCATTCATTCACCTTTTCACAACCAAAGCCCCGCTGCTTTTCCCCACACACTTCCCTTCAGTGGAGATAACATCTGGGATAAGAAAGTTACAAACACTGAGAGGAAAGGGAGGCAGAAAGCGAGGGAGGGTGTGTGTGTGTGTGTGTGTGTGTGTGTGTGTGCGCGCGCGCGTGTGTGTGTGTGTGGGTGAGAGAGAGAGAGAGAGAGAGAGAGAGAAAGAGAAAGAGAAAGAGAGAGAG
>SSNQ01034560.1:494230-520042 GCA_006942095.1 Nothobranchius kuhntae
GTGTGTGGGTGTGTGTGTGTGTGTGTGTGTGTGTGTGTGTGTGTGTGTGTGTGTGTGTGTGTGTGTGTGTGTGTGTGTGTGTGTGTGTGTGTGTGTGTGTGTGTGTGTGTGTGTGTGTGTGTGTGTGTGTGTGTGTGTCTGGGCCTTCATTTCAGGAGGAATGTTTCTGAATCCCGACCACCTGCCAGCCTTGGTCTCTCGTGCCAGGTGTGAGCTAACTTGTACGTGATTCAGAACGCTGATGACTACAGAGCATATGCGGCGGTCTTATCGCTCACTCTTTTTGTAATAACATTAAGAAGGGTGCACTGATGGAGAGATTATCTAAATGTGAGCAACTGCTGCAGGCGGTAATCCTTCCAAATAAACCAGGAAGTTTACGGAGATGTAGGGAGCGTGCAGAAGAAGCAATCAGCAGCTGTTTTTAGTTTACCTGTTCTGATTACGGGAGCTAACGCGGTAGCCAGCGTTGCTGAATTAGCTACTGGGCCGGTATTAACCAGACAAAACAGAAGGGATGTAAATCTTTTTGATGTGTGTGGCTGAGCAGAAGAAAGGTTTCCTGCTCAGCACCAGCAAAGTTCAGAGGTCAAATTCACAAGCAGGTGGTGGAACGAACCAAAGTTTGAACTTGAACTTTACTTTTCCAGCCGTCGTTACTCTCAAGCCGACCCAGAGGTGGCCGAGCTCCTGCCATCTGTTCAGCTCACTGCTAAATCTTATGTGTCGACCTTTCGATTGGTTATGCTGTTTATGCTAAACTTTGGTATTTGAAGAGTTCATATTTAAAATTGGCTAACAGCAACGCAACTCTTCCACTACCTTTGTTGATGTTTTATCTCCATAAATAAAACAAACCTGATTGTATTACGCCATGTTGTGGAGTTGCTAATGCTAATGTTAGCTTCTAGCTACTTGCCAAGACACGATCAGCCTCCACGACCATGAAATAGGTGTGTGTGTGTGTGTGTGTGTGTGTATGTGCAGATTTTTGCCTGGTGGATTTCTTCTTCCAGCTCTTGGGAGAGTTCAGACGCTTTTTTCCTCCTCTCCTCCCTGTCTTATCCCAAGGGTCTTTGTCTGTCTTTGGGTGCACTGCGCTTCTCTGGATTTTTTCTGGAAACTGGAAATTATAAAAAATGAACCTGGTCAGTTGGTCTCTCAACGCGATTGACAAATTTTTTTCAATGATGAGAACGGGAGAAGGGGCTCCCGGTTGTCCCTCTGGGACAGAGCCAGCTGGGCATATCATGGACTCCTGGAAACAGTGGAACCTGATCTGCCTCTCTCAACTGTCTGTAGAGGATTCTGAAGACGTCTGGATATTTGTGGTTTTGGTGTCAGGTTTTCTGCTTTTTGGCCTTGGAGGTTACCTGACTTACTGGAAAATTAACGAGCTGTCGAGGAATATTGGCTCAATCCTGGAGCTCAGGGATGGATTACACCGCACTGTGAACGCACAAACTCATATTATTGTCGAGATGAGTCGTAAGCTTGGAACTTTGGCTGGGATTCAGACTCTGGCACAGAAGGTGGATTCGATCAAGGAGCGAGTTGACGAATCAGCGCGGATTGAAATAGACTAATTACGCCATTATTGGATTAAGAGGGGTTGAGGACCAACAGAACTTTAAGACAGAGAGGAAATTATCTCTGTCTGGCCCCAAAACAAGTTCTTATCTGAATCTGGTGCCCTTGAGCCTGTGAGGCTGAAGAGATTTCTCCCCCTCAGAAGAAATGTGGAGTGGTGCCGTTGCCATGACAACTCTGTCTCCCTATCCCAGCCTGGGCGGGACTGCGACCGAAGCCCGTTGAATCGTTCTAAGAGTCACTGTGTTCTCTAAAACCCAACGACCTCCCACCCCTGTCCAAACGGAGGTGACAAGCGCTGCTTATCCTGGCTGCATGCACTGATGTGTGGAGAATCCCCAACCCTACCTCCCCACCTAGTGGATACTTATGTTGTGTAATGTCTAAATTCTGTTGCATTTCTGTCTGAGGTGTTTTTTGCAGAGCAAAGCTGCCCTCCCTGTGGAGGGTAGCTCTGAAGAGCCTTTTTTCCCCCTCCACCTGAACCAATCCTCATGTAACCCTCTGATCTCTATTAAGGTAGCAGGACTCGGGTTGCGAATGCCCACAGTCACCAATTCTTGTCATGTGTCCATGCCTATGTATGTATGTCTGATCTCAGAATTGTGTGTACTGAAACTCTAATTTCCCTCTGGGATTAATAAAGTATCTTTGAATTGAATTGAATTGAGTGGGGCTTCGGAGTGGGTTCTGGAAGGTTTTACCTGAGCTGCTGTGCAGCAGAACCGTGTGTCCAATGTTTGCATGTGTGTGTCACAAGCCAGTGTTGTACCAAATTCTGCAAACATCACCTTTGCATTTTTTTAAATGCAGCTATCTAGAACAACTTTAGCAATGATACATACTGCACCTTTAGTGTCTACATCTACTTTTATTGTGTGGCTCTGTAACAATAGCACTCTTTCCACCTGTAACGCCGCCACCAGGGGACAACACACCCGTATAGTAATCCTGAGAATTCACCTGGATGCTTTAAGGCCAGAAGTGGTTTAAGTAAAACCAGTGGCGGAATTAGCAATTTGGGGGCCCAAGGTGAACACAGACACGGGGCCCCCCCTTTGTCACGGCGGGGAACACCAGAATAAATCTAGATGCAGGAGGCAGAGAGAATCCGGTGTAGATCCAGAGATTTAATAACACAAAATCACCGCACCAGTGGGAAACTCAGAAGGTCACTCGCAGAGGAATCACAGCAGTACATCCACAGGCTCTAAACAGACTATTTAGTATAACGCCACGCTGAGCACTGGACCCAGCTGCTTAAATAAGAGTGGTGGCAATCTAGGAAATTGCAGTCAGCTGCGACACTCCAAGTGCTCCACAGAGGGGCGGGACACTCAGGAGCCACAGCCGACCTGCACAGAACTAGAAACACAACTCTTAACGCAGAAACAAGCAAAGGGAGAACACATAATATATAAATAAAACAACCAGAAGGAGCAGCCCATAACACCCTTACACTAAATTTTCAGCAATCTTATCTAACTCCACCCTCTTCTGACATGAGTTATTTTCACTTTTTATTAGTCCTCCTCTTTTTCTGTCTTTCCCTTTGAGTGCTCTCTTCTTCCTATCAGTGCTTCTGCCTTTCTTTTTTTTTCTCTTCAATTTTCCATTTTGGTCCACGTTTTCCTCCCTTTAAACATTTTCCTTTGTCGTTCCTTTCTGCTTCCTTTGATGTTTACATAGAAAAACGACGTAACTTTCAGAAGTCAAGATAAAAGCTTTTTTAAAGCAAGCTGCTTCTTTCTCTTATTGGAGCTACTGGGAAACTCTATTTCATGCTTCATGTTTTGACTCCCGCTTTGAGTTTGTTACGAACGCTCCCGCCTCTCTTCTTCTTCTTGGTTGTGGTCTTATGGCACTTGGCAAACAACAATTTGGTGCATTACTGCCACCAACTGGATTTGTGTGGAATGACTACCAATCACTTCCTGTTTGTGCATCGGCGTCTTAAAGGAATAGTCCATTGTGTCATTAACCATCGACATATAATATTGGACAATGGGTTTCCATAGCCTCCAATAATAAGTTTTTGAGCTAAACTGGGAGGTGGCCACCACCGCCATTTTGACCGTGTCACAGGTTCCGTCAAGCCCAGACAATTCCACAAAAGGGAAGAGAGGTGGAGCTGAGGGTGGGGCTGTAAGGCTGGGATGAACTGACGACACCCGGTCGAACTAGCAACAAGCTAACCTGAAGCTAACCCAAAGCTAATGCAGAGGTGGGAGCTAAGCTAACGGAGGTAGCAACCTAGCTACAACCGGAGTTAACTGTGCACAACACCAGAGCTTCTGAGTCAGAGATACACCGGGCTGACCACTGGGTAAAACCGGGTGGAACACAGAGGTCTCCCCGAAAGCTCCACAAGCCGGCAGCCCGCGCAGCAGTCAGGAGCCGCGATCAGACAGAGATGCGCCGAGCTGCGGGGAGGGGACCATACCACAAGCCGATAGTCAGAACCCAGCTCCACCAACATGTTATATTTCAACCCATTTTCTAAAGTGCAGCATTATGTTAAATGCACTGGGTTTTACCCTATTACATTTAAATTTCATGGTTAAACAGTACATGTTAAAATCTAAGCTCAGCTCGGCAGTGACCTAAAATACATAAATATAATTTTACTTACCGAAATAAATGAAGTGGAGACTCCTTGGACGCTCTATTAGTGCAATTAATGCCACAGCAAGTCATTTTGTCCAACAATTGCACAAAAAATATCCAAAACAGAATACACACACACAGAGACTCAAAATGCCGGAGCAGTTTCCAAGCCAGACCGAGGCTCTACTGAGGCCTTTCCACGGAGCTAGCTCTGCGGTCACGTGGGTCTGATGCTCATTAATTATACAGAATTTTAGGCTTTTAATACACTTAAACAGAAGAGTGAGAAAAAAATGCACCCCCCTCAGAGTTGTTATGAGTGTAAACTAGATCATTTAAACCAAAAACATGTTTTGGTACCAGGCTGTAAACATGTTTATTTCTGCTGTGAAACTGATATTTTTAACATGGGAGTCAATGTGGACTTGCTCGCTTCTGACACCAGCCCCTAGTGGATGAGGGTGGAACTGCAATTTGGTACTTCCGGGTTGGCTTCAATTTTTGAGCCGCATTGTGGGGGCTTGGCATTAACAGAGCCCCCCCCCCCCCAATATAAGGGGTCCCAGGCGGCCACCCTAATGGTAAAACAGCCACTGAGTAAAACTCGAGAGGCACCCAAAAATAACCAGCTGGTGATCAGGTTTGGCCAATATACCATTTTGTTTTTGAACAAATGAATAAAATATTGAAATTTGATTGTTTTTACTTTTAAAAGTATTCTGTTGCTCGTGGTTTTACTTTGAGATAAACCCAAATCTACATCGACGGGTAAGAGCTGTTGAAGAATCTGAGATTTGCAACGGCCTTCAGATCCAGAATGGCTGCATCTCTAATGAAAACACTTTCCATGCAATAACAACTCCTGCAGACAGATTGGTCTGAACGTTTTCTGCTGATGCTGCTGATACGCTCGTCTCTCTGCTGAAGATGTTCTGCTGGAAACGAGACAAACAGGATGAAAGGTGTCAGCAGGTAACAGGAAGCAGATCTGCTGATAAGTTCACACAACATCTCATTCACTGACAGTCTGGAAATCTCTTAAGGAGCTGTGAAAACGTCCCCAAGCTGCTCGGAGGGCAGAAACTTTGTGTTTGCACACGCCGGCTTCGGCGGATGAGTTTCTTCTTGTTCATCTGCATGACGCTGCCTGTGTGTGTCGTTCACATGTTGAAACCCTTTCTGTGTCTGTCCGTTCAGCCTGTCACTGCAACCTGCACGCTCGTCGCTGTCGTTTCAACATGGAGCTGTACAAGCTGTCGGGCCGAAGGAGCGGCGGAGTCTGCCTGAACTGTCGACACAACACAGCAGGACGCCACTGCCACTACTGCAAGGAGGGCTACTACAGGGACATGACCAAGTCCATTTCCCACCGCAGAGCGTGCAAAGGTAAGCCGTGTTACAGAGGCTGGATTCTAACTACAGACCCCCTAAGTAAGAGTTAGCTTTAGTTTGCAGGGATGAAAATGTAAACCAGTCAGGTGTTTCTGATAAACCAGCCAACTGATACTTTTCAGGGGATGATTTAAGTTCTTCTCTTAAGCTGATAACTAAGGTCTCTTTGAATTACCTCAGCTCAGAGACAAAAGACAAATGGAATAAACAAATATCAAGATTCATTTGGAAAAGCAAAAAACCAAGAATTAGAAAATCTACCCTACAACTAGCAAAAGAACAAGGAGGGAGGGCTGTGCCAAACATAAACTGGTGCTACCACGCAGCGCAAATTGGACCACTCATAGATTGGTGTGACCCACAAAACTTAAACCAGTGGAAAACAATAGAGACCGAAGGAAAAGAAATACCAATCCAAACATTACTGGGGGAAAATACCAAAAATGAATATTGGACAAAAAATATAGAAAAATTAGACCCAATATCAAAGTTTAGCTTGGAAACCTGGTGGAAGATAAGCAAGACACTAAAAATAGACAGAGAAATAAGATTACTAAGATGGATAGGTTGGGGCTCGGACTTTGAACCGGGAAAGATGGACAATAGCTTCAAAACATGGAACGAGACAGGAATGACAGCAATAGGAACAATTCAGAAAAAAGGGGTGCTAAACAGTTTCCAAATTTGAAGTGGAAAATAAGGATATGTTTAGATATCTACAACTAAGAGACTACTGTACCAACCGAATTCAAAATTAAATTCAAGGGAATAATCAAATAATAACAATGATGATTCAAACATATACAAAACCAGCACCCAAAAGAACACTATCCTTAATATATAAAACATTAATAACTATAGAAAACCAATCAACGCAATATATCAAAGAAAAATGGGCAAAAGAAATTAAGGAAGAAATACTGGAAGGGGAATGGAATGAGATGTGGGAAACACAAAAATGGAGGGAATTTGCCTGGCAGAACCAAATAAGATACTTTATGACACCTAAAATTACAATTTCCCTCTGGGATTAATAAAGTATTTTTGAATTGAATTGAATTGAAGTAAACAAATACAGAAACAAATGAGCTGTTGGAGGAATTGTGGAAATATAAACCCCAACCATACCCATGTATTCTGGGAATGCAAGAGAATAAAACCTTTTTGGAACCAAATATACAAGAACACTAAAATAATATTAGGATATGTTCCACAGACATTTAAATTCATGTACTTAGGATCCATACAGGAAGAAATAGCAAAGGGAGATCAATACCTAATGAGGATACTTTTAATAGCAGCCAAGAATGCAATCACTAGGAAATGGCTCAGACCGGAGACCCCAACAATAGAAGAATGAGGATGATAGTTGAAGAAATACAGGAAATGGAGACACTCACCTACAGACTAAGACTGAAAGAGGAACAAATGCAAAAACAATGGGCTAAATGGAGGCGTAATAAGCATATGGATATGAGAAAATAAATGGCAAGGAGAAACCTGCAGATGAGCCGACCTTTATTTATTTAAATTTATTATTTATATAATATTTTGTGGCATGTGGCGGCGATGCTGAACACTAGCATGGCTGATCGTCTAGACTTAGCCCGGAACAAGTGCTTCTCTGCAGAGAGGTTCTGGAGTGGAGGCCTGGTTCACAGGGGAGGACAAAATGCAGATTTCCCTGTGATTACCGTACTGACTATTGATGATCTTAACAGATAATCCTGCCATGTGTGGTGCGCTGCAAGCGCTCTGGTTATTCAGGCATATTAATATTTTCTAGGTCTGATTTGGATGCCAGCTGCCTTTTGATTGTGAGACACTTTGTTCAACCAAGCATGGAAAATAAGAGGAAACATCTAAAGTGACTCCCAGCAGAGCTGCTTGCTAGAATATTCTATTTAAATCCATCTGTTCCAACTTTTAATGCTTTATCTGAGACAAAATGACCCTCTGGAAAAACAAGCTCATTGCTGTTTCGCTTTTTTCTCCAACTTCTTTTTTATTGGCTTTACTTCTCAGACCTGGAGGCTATAATTCATATAAAATATATGATTCAAACTGACACCTGCAGAAAAAATAGCAGAAGCAAAGATTTTACCCATAGATTAAAAGAAGAATAATCATCAAGTGGTTTTTAACAGAAAACAAATGTGGTCAAAATAAAAAATTTCTGTCCCTCCAGAGCTTTCTTTGAATGTTTGCATTGGACAACAAATCCACATTCAGCCTCCAATGAAATCAACTTTATTCTTAAAGGGGCATTATGGAAGTTTGACAGTCAGAACATGTATAGAAATAATAAATGTCTTCTTCATACATTCTCCTGCAATGCCCTGGTCCTGTACAATGAGCCCCGGCATTTTTACTGAGATTGCCTGTTTTTCTGTAAAATCACAGAAAAAGAGAGATGCTCGGGTCGAGCAGGCTGCTTCATGCGAGTTCACGCTCAGGCATCGCCCGTAGCATTTGCTATCCGTAGCTTTAGCAGCAGAGAGAGAGGCAGTGCCACTTTGTCGCTGTTCCTAACGCCTAGTGACAAACCTAGCTACATTTCTGAGGACCCTTAGCTACTTTCTGTAGAACTTTCTTCTAGATATTTCCGGCAAATTAGCAACAAAATAGCCATTTTCACTCCGAGCCGTTCTTTGAACGTTGTTTCAGCTGTCATCAAGGATATAAATGTTACAGATACAAAAGATGTCACTGGTGCTTTAACTCACCTAGTAAGATGTCTGACTCTCATGCAGAAGACCTGGGTTTCGATTCTGGATGTGAACATAATTTATGTAGAGTTTCTTTTTTACAACAATGATATATTTTTTACAGTAAGATGCCCAAATTTTTATTTGAGACTCGCCGAACGGCATTGAATTCACAGATAAAAAAGATGTGGGTTCAACTTTCATTTTGGAACAATTTTTCAAGCAAGGGAAGGGAATGATCTGAGCATGCAGGAGGACTGACCCATCATAAACCTTTGTCGGCTGTGCTGAAGAGAAAGGTACAGAACCAAATTATTTAATTAGCTGCGTGTTCTCCTGCCCTCTGGGCCACACACACACACACACACACACACAAGGGACTATCTCAGCTGTTATTTTTGTTAAGGAGTGTGCACGTACAGCATGCGCGCCTCGTGCACGAGCCTACTATTGAAGCTGCCGTTACGCTTTTGGCCTGAGGGGGCAATCGCGAGCATAAAAATTCAAAACTCCATAAAGTCCCTTTAAAACATCTCAGATTTTATTCCAACAATTCTTCTGTGGTTCGTGCAAAAAGATTTTAGGAGCATCTCGTTATGTTCACAAAGACATTCCAGCTGAAATCACCTCCAGCGTCCACCAGACCACTTCAAGCACATTTCATACGACTCTTTAACACACACACACACACACGCACACGCACACGCACACACACACACACACACACACACACACACACACACACACACACACACACACACACACACACACACACACACACACACACACGCCCAATAGAGAGGCTGGGCTTCAACTTCAAACACCGGCTTTATGGTAAAAAAAATTGGCAGAACACACACTCGGACACACTCACACAACAAATTTCTCACATTTTACACGTGATCCTCCCAAATAACAGCCCAAACACACTTTGAAGTGCGCTCCGCTCGTCCGTTAATGGGAAACATTATTCAGGCGGTGTTTGTGAGAAGCTTCCTGCCAAAAAAGCTTTACGTTGGAAACTCAATCTGAAACGCAGACAGCCAGTCTGATCTCACACACACACACACACACACACACACACACACACACACACACACACACACACACACACACACACACACACACACAGAGAGTTAGTGGTGAAAGTGAAATTGGGTAATTTATCGAGTTATTTGCTCCTGCCAGAACGCGCCTAATGAAGAACGGTACAGTCAGAATGGGTGGAGGAGAGAAGTCTAATTTGATTGAGGTTTTACGCTGGTGCAAGGCCCAGTTTGCCATGTGTGAATGAACAGAGGCAGCTCCCATGCAGAAGACTTCTCCTGACTTATAGAATGTAAAGACTGTTAAGAGTCTGCGAGTCTGGACCAGGCTGCTCAGACTCTAGTCATTTGTAACTGGATCCTTGTGTTGTTTTAGTTTTATGAGCCCCTCATGGGCTTGTTTACCAATCTAAAGGTTGTTTACTTGTGTTCCATGTTTTCCTCGTGTCTCTGCAGCCTGTGACTGCCACCCAGTCGGAGCAGCAGGGAAGACGTGCAACCAGACGACAGGCCAGTGCCCCTGTAAGGACGGCGTGACCGGGATCACCTGCAACCGCTGTGCCAAGGGATACCAGCAGAGCCGCTCCCCCATAGCTCCCTGCATCAGTAAGGAGAAATCTACTATAAGTTCCTGTGTTTATGATATGTTTAGTTGGAGGTGATTGTTTTGGGAACAAATGACTGCTTGGGCGACCTGTTCACGGTAACGGTTTGTTATTGTTATGGTGGTGTCATCTGCATATTTGAGAATGGATGCTGAGCTATGAGTAGATGTGAGGGTATCTGTGTAGATGGAGAAAAGCCAAGGGGTGAGAACTCAGCCCTGAGGGATACACATGCTGAGGGTCAGAGGTTGTGACAGGAGGCCACCCATTCTGACTCTCTGGGGGTTCCAGGTGTTGCATGATGTAGTGAATGGCCAGATTTATTGCATCTTCAACAGATTAGTTCGGTAAGCAAACTGGTGATCATCCATGGACAGGGAGGTGAGTTCTTTCAGGTGTGTCAGTGTGATGTGTTCTGGAGATTTCATTATAACAGATGTGAGAGCTAGAAGCCTGTAGTCGTTGGAAGTTGGTATTTTGTTTTATTTGGCTATCGTGATGATAACAGAATCCTTTAACACTTAGGAACCACACTGACTGAGAGAACTGCTGACGATGACGGTGAAGAAGTATGTTGTGTCGGTTGGCCTTTGATCTTTAGCATGTAGCTAGGTCCTGATGTTGAGCCAACGCAGGGCCTCTGAACATGTTGGATCAAGGTCCTCCAGATGTGTGTGTGTGGTTTGGGGGGGGGGGGGACGTTAGAATCCCACTGTGATGCAGAATGTATTGTAGATCCGTTCTGCCAACTCCTCAGCAAGGAAAGCTCCTATTGGCTGCTCAAAAAGTCGATAAATTGTGTAACAGTGACACACACACACACACACACACACACACACACACACACACACACACACACACACACAGAGAGTTAGAACAAGTGTGTGTTTGTGTCACACTGATGTAACATCAGGATAAGTTGCTAAATTTGTCGCTAGACATTAATTAGAAAACGAGTTGGTAGAGAGATCTAAAATAGCAGCAAAGCCTCTAATTTGGCATCACTGGTAAAGACAACGATGTATTTACTGGCTAGTTATCCCGCCAAAACCCTGAGGTTGAAGCTGTAACAATCAACACTCCCCCTAGTGGCCGGTTCCGGTACATTTTAAGGTCCAGTCCCATAAACAGCCAGGATTTCCACCCCACAACCCGAGTGCTCGGACTCTGGTTCCCAAAATGCATTTTTGTTTTTTTTGGTTTGGTTTCAACCTCTGAGTTCCAGTCAGACATTGAATTTATGACATGAAGTATTTATTCTGTGAAATTATGTATTTGAACTTTTATACAGCAGCAAAAATGTCAGCTGTGAACATTCAACACCTGAAATTAAAAAACAACTGAGGTGACCTCCTGATGATCGTCACTTGATCGAGTTGAGTCGCTTTTAGCCAATCAAAATATACTTCTCTGATCATGTGACACCAGTGAAGTGTTGACTCGATCGAGTGACGGTTGCTTTAGCTTGGGTCACCTGGAGGTCAGAATAAATACCCAATATCACAAATTCAATGTCTAAAACAAGTCATGTTCTGGTGAGACCGTCTTTCTTCCATAGATGTATTAAGGTCAGCGTTATACCTGTGATGGAGGTTTTCCAACTTTGCGCAGGTACAGCCATGCTCTAAAGGTTTTGTGGTTCTCGAACAGCGCAGCGAGGTCAGCTTCACCTAGAATCATTTTGTCTTTGAACCTCAATCCATTAATGTTACCGAATTATCTAGAAGTGATTGCCAATCAGACACTTTTACCCTCTTCTAGATAATAAACTTAAAGCTGTGATATTTTAGATACAGCCCGTTGAACCAAGTACCTCACAAACAACACCTGAACGTGCTCATTATGAATAAACTCAACTCAAACTCAACTGCCACCATTTTGAACAGATATTCGGCCGTTTAACGCCATGTCTGGATAAGCAGACCATCACTAACGTGACCCCCGTTTACCTCCAGTGCCGTTAACAATCCGCCTCGTGATAAATCTCCTAAATGGGAACGGTGGCTGATATATTTATTGGCTCTATCTACCGCCTGCAGATTCCAGACCCTCTGCAATAAACGCATCTGAGGAGCCGGGATGGTCACTAGAAGCTGCTTCAGCCGGGAGCATCAAGCATCCGGCTGGCGTGAGCAGATAAGATAACAGGGCTGTGTACACGTTAGCGATTGTCCACGGTGCCGCTGTGTCACATTTCTGATAACTTCATTTGTGGACACCTGGACATGCTTCATGTGCCGAGAATCAGAGCAACACGTTTGACCACAGTTTCAACCCCTGAACCTGCTGGAACGGGATTTCTCTCCTTTTCTTTGGGTGGAAAATGGTGCAAATGATGTATTTGGTTTCTCGTATATTTTTCACGTGACGATCTTTTGCTTCTAATGGTGCTTTATTAAAGTTTTGTGACATCCAACAGCCTGCAGCTTTGAATTTAACGAGACCAGCGGTGTTGGCTTTCTGTAGCTGCAGGATGTTAACGGGAAACCTACAGACAAACGTCATCTGCATAAAAGATGAAATTCTGCTCCTAAAACCGGAGCGCTTACATTCATTCAAAACCTAAAGACTTGGTTTATTCCCATCATTTAGTGCATTTGTGTTCCTTGTTTCTTCGCAGAAATCCCAGTTGTGTCCCCAACATCTACTTACAGCAGCTACGAGGAGCCGTCAGGTGAGTTTCCGTTTCATCAGTCCGGGAAAATTGTGAACCTCCTTTTTGTTCCTTTTTTGGTAAAACGATCCTCGTTGTGGATGCACAGATAAAATAAACTCACCGTCCTTGTGTGGAAGCACGACTTGAGCCTGTTTTTACTGAACTCGGTGAGATCAGACTGATGGAAACTCCAGATATGTTGCCAGTGCTCCCTGCGGCCTCACCGCCTGTATTCCCGGCCTGCCCTGCAGCCTCCCCACAGTTTCAGCCCTAATCTGATTACACGCTTCATTTGCACCAGTTTGTATTTCAATCAAAGCCCGCTGTGCCAGCAGCGAAGCCCTGCCGGACTGTGTTCCGACAAGAGTCGCCATCTCAGACTGCTGACATCAAATGCTCTGATAAACAGCATTTACTGTGTGTGAACTGGTTTCTCTGTCTGTTTTTTAATAAGGTGTGACTGCGATCCTGGCCTGTTTGAATAGACCGAGTCAACTCTGGTCATCGATCAGTGTCTGACGAGAGCGGCGCCACTGACTTCACCGAGCTTTGTTTCGAGTCCCACTTCCTGCTAAAGTGACTGTGGAGAAGTTTGGATTTCTGTCAGAAACTCCAAACAGACACCACCCTCCAAATTAGGCACAGCGTGGTCCCTGGGGGACCCAGCAGAATGAACGCGGCACATAAAGGAGGCGTTTGTCGTCGCAGCAGGAGATTGGACCTTAATGAGCACCGCCGGTGTGATGGGTCACATCAGACAATGAGCTAAGAGGCTAATGGGCAATGTCAGCTATCAAAGGGAAGCATGATGAAGGCCCCTGGGGCAGATAAAGAGCCCCCCACCCTCATTTCACCACTTCATTTACATGGAAATCCAGCATCCTCGATATGGACTTGTCAGATTCATTTACTTTAGGATTTCCTCTTTTCTCTTTTTCTGCCCAGAAAACGAGTCGAGCATTCCAGCAGAAACGCTTCGATCCTCGTCTCACGTCCCAAACCACTTTCTCTCTCCCTCTCTCTTTTTTGTATGAGAGAGGAGAGGGGCCTTTTTTTCTTCCTCTATCATTACCTAGGCAACCTCATTCACACGGAGCACAATGGGGAAGAAAGGGAAAGACTGGACAGAGAGCTGGAAGAAATAATGAAGTTTGTCCATATTCAGGCTAGCTGAAAGGCACCCCCCCTCTCTCTTCAGACTGCCCAGCCCAGTTTTCCCACCCCCACCACCCAGTGAAAAAAGTGCACCAGTCTTATTGCTCTGGGAGAGACCATGTGGGGGTGTATTCAGGGATGGTCTGCTTCCATTTTGGGTCCGTCAGTAGGAAGTGGAGGGGATGAATGATTTAAAGGTTCGGTTTGGCCCCAGGTCCCACTATCAGCCTCCAGGTTACAAAAGGTACCTGGCAAGGTGGCAGTATGACATCAAATATGTCGACGAAGTTCTCAGGTACACAAGCGCTGGTGCAAAGAGGCAACCTTCTCACAGGATGCTGACCTTGCTGGGACAGTCTTTGCACTGTCTTCAGTTGCGTATTAAAGATTAAACTCCCACTAGTCATCACACATTGTTGAAATTTGTTCTCCACATCTGACCCATCCCCTGGGGGAGCAGTGAGCTGCAGACCCGGCCACGCTCAGGAACCATTTAGTGGTTTAACCCCCCAACTGAACACTTTTAATGGTGAGTGTCAAGTGGGAAGGCATTGGGTCCCATTTTTAAGATCTCCCAGTCTCAGGGCACACACTCATACCACTAGGCCACCGAGCTAGGATTTCCCAAATGGGAGCATGGCGAGCTGGGACTGAAAGACACCAGCTTACGTTGTTGAGGATTTGAAGGACTGTCCAGCCTGGCCTCCATCACAAACTCACCATCAGTGCTACGTTGGTGTAGCGCATGCATCCTGACAAGGTCCAGGAGAGTCATGCTCTGACGGGGCTCAGAACACAACGGGATTATGGGAGTTTGTGTTGATATTGTCTTGGAAACATGAGGGTGACATATAAAGTGTGGTGAGATGAAAGGAGAACGTGTCAACGTGCAGAAAATGAATGCAAAGTTGTATCTGACAATCCCAAGCATAGCAGTGAGGATCCTGCACGCCAGCCACAGCTAGGCTGCATCCGCTGTACACAAATCCCAAACAGAATTCTTGAGGGAGTTTCCAAAATGTCTCGAAATGCACGCAAAGTTTTCTCGATTTCCACGCCGAAGCAGAACGCCTCGCTCTTAAGCTGTGTGAGTTTTGAATGTGTCCACAAAAGTCTGCATAAACCATTTTCTCTCAGAGTTGTTGCAACGTAGTTGTGGGTGCCTGACATCTGTCCGGAACGAGTCAGGAAGTGTGAGAAATGTGGGACAACTTTGGGAGGGGTTGGTGACTAAATTCAGAATAAAATGAGTGTGAATTACTGACGAGTGGAGACACTTTGGGACTTCATGGCAACTGTAAAACTTGCCTGACTGACTCAGTTTGTAATTACGTTGCATGTCCCAGGCATACATATAAAAGCTTACATGTACAATGGGATGCAAATGAACTGTTAACTTCATGATTTTCCTGTAAAAAATTCTGTTAAATATATCACATAGGAGACACACACAGTGATGTTTGAGAAGTGAAATTAAATGTTAAAGAAAACTTCCACACCCCACCGCACTAGTTCATCATGATTTCAATGGAAAATCCGCTCATTCTCTCCTTTTTCGTGTCTCTGACGAGTCGCTAACAACCACGGTCCACTTGCACATCTTTGACCTCTTCTTCCTCCATCACCATGCGTACTTAGGGCAATTACTTTCTCACAGCCAGGAGCTTACGGAGTTATAATATCTGGTCATTCTGTCACCAATTTTCCCCTCTGTGACCTTCTTTAATGGAGGCGTGACCTCAGTAGCTCACCAGACGCTGACAAGGGAGCGGGCAGGAATGGAAAACCCAGGAGGCGCATAGCGGGAGCGTGCTGACAGACACAGGGGGATCTGTGTGAGCTTTCATCTCTGTCACAGTGGAGGCATCTTTTAGAGCCCTGGGGGTGCAAATAGTGTGAAACACATGTCAAGTTGATCCAGCTGGAGGATGAAACTGAACCACGGTGAACGGTACGTGACCGGCTTTCATGTGTCTCTCTCTCGTTTCTCTTAGACTGTGAATCTCACTGTAAAGCCTCTAAGGAGAAAATGAAGATCACCATGAAGAAGTACTGTAAGAAAGACTACGGTGAGTACAAGTCAAATGTCTCAGTGCGTCAGAGGGTTAGGGTCCGTGGCCTGCAGCTGTTTTCCTAGTTCCAGTGATGGCTTACTCAAACAAAGCCATGTCCACCAGGCCTGAATGGTCTAAAAATAAGTTCATGCTATCTGATGTGGGCTTCCATGAACACAAAGCTAATGTTTCCTGCCTTTGAAAGTAAGAAGGAGGATAGTTTTCAAGTATAGGCCGGGGAAATACGACTTTTAAGAATTACAAACAGCACTTGTATTTGTTTATTTGTAGGCTGATCTGATCTGTTTTCTGTGCCTTACTTCCCTCTCTCATCTCCAACGAGGACACACGAGAGACTCTGTGGAAGATCTTGATGCAAATAATATCCGTATCAGTAAAGATTGTGCAGTTACGCCACATGAGTATGGTAAAACATTCAGCACACAGCCTGCAGGTGTTTGTAAGGAAGTCAGCATTCAAAAGTAAGAGTTATGTGAAGATTCATAATGAGAATGCACACATGTTTCAATAGCAGTGTTTTTATAGTAAGACTTAAAGTGTTTACAGGGTTAGACAAAAACATTGTAATAGCTACACTTAAACTTCAACAGCTTTAAAGTGCTCTAAAACGATCAGCTGCTGCCATTAATTAGCCATAAATGGGAATGTTACTAGAGCGCCCCCAGTGGCGACTCAGGGATAAAGCAACATCACTCAGAAAAATGTAAAAGAATAAAAATCAAATTTGGATAATTACAAGCAAAATGTAGCTGTGGCACTTTGACACAGAGGGGATAAATGAAAACGATTTCTTTATGTTTTTACTACAAGCTAGCGTTAGCATTGCGCAATAGGTTGCTACCGCGGGAAACTGGAGTCACACGAGCACTTGTAAAATACGTAAAGGCTTACTGTCACGTGTAGCAGCTAGTCAGCTAACGTATGACGTTTGTTTTTCCGTTTTCAACATTGCCTTTAGCTAGAAGCTCGTTTTAGTTTTAGTAAATAACTGTATTTTTTTCTAACTGAACTACTTATTGACTAATGATACCATCATCACATTTTATTTTTCTTTTGTAATTCTATAAGAATACGCAGTAAAAAAAAAAGGTAAAATGTCGCCTTGCCACCTGTACATCTACCACCAGAGGGCAGCAGACATGTACAAGACTGGATATGGCAGCTTTATGATGAAGGTACTAATCCTGTTACTCTGGAAGCATTAAGGCAACAAACTGGTTCACGAGAATGAGAGAAAACAGTCCACAAGGAATTCAGTGTATACAACAAATATTTAATTTAAACATCGAAAGAATATCTGACACTTTAAAGGGGAATTGGGCAGTTTTGGCTTGCTTTTAGCACCCCCTAGTGTCTGTTTGTAGAGCTGAAACCAAAACCTATCTCGTCGCTGTGCGTTTGTCTTTTTAACACCTTAATCTAACAGCTGAAATGTCCGCCAGCCTTCATTAGTGTCTACAAGAGGGATTCATCACCAAATTAAACCAATCAGCTGTGTTAATGATCTAAAGCATGCAGCAACTGTGCTGGAGCCGGACTGCAGCGCCAAACACATCAGCTCCATTTTTTCCAAGTCCCAACAGAGCGCCCCACCACTCTGCAGTTGCAAGTGGAACATTCTGGTTACAGGGGCAATAGGGGCTGAGTGGCCTTTCAATAACCCTGTAAAGAGTCATTTTAGCTCATACTGGCTCAAGAATCAATTTCCCTCTGGGATTAATAAAGTATTTTTGAATTGAATTGAATTGAAAATGATTTAAAAATATGAAAAAGTTGCAAAGTATCCCTTTAAGAATTAACACGCTTAGATGATGCTAAAAGCTCCTGACTAAAATAAGACTTACAGCTAAATCCAGTAGAAGCACTAATACTTAAACAGGAATCTGCAAGGTAAAAACAACATACATTTATAAATCAACACCTGGAAAAAGGTGTCTGTTAGGAAAATGTCCCATTTGTTTACGTGGAATGGGCGGGGCTTAAAACTGGCACCGAAACCAACCACTAGGGCGGGGGTCGGCAACCCGCGGCTCTGGAGCCGCATGCGGCTCTTCCATCCATCTGATGCGGCTCTCTGTGCTTGTAAAATAATGAATGGATATTTAACTAAAATGTTTTATATTTTACTGCATTAATTTTATATCTGTAAGCCAATTCTAAATGTAAAGATTGTCTGCGTAAACCTGAACAGGTCCAACCCGGTCTTACTGTGAGACCGGGTTGATGCGTCACGCTTGTGCGTAATCATTTAGGCGCTTTCTGAGCTGACGAGGATGTGAGATTCTGGGATTCTCCTCAGACGGCTCCTGGATGTGTCGCCACATTGGAGACAGGAACAAGCGCTATTCAGCCAAAGTTTCATAATCAGGGAACATTTTCTAAGTGACAAGTCTCGCTTCAGTCGGAAGAATCTTCTTGCATGCGCTCTGGTTCTGCGACGCGCTCCAAGCCCCTCTCCACATCTTCAGCTCGCTGTGCACCATACGTACGCGCTGACAGTGAGCTCCACTGAGCAGTGTCCAGCTCAGATGTTCAGATGGGAATCTTTTCTTGAGCGGTTTAGCTATATCTGCGATGTGCATAATGAATAAAATGTCAGTTCATCTGCATGCGTCGGGGTAAATCTTTCTATTCTTTCTCCGTCAAAATAAATAGTCAAATACGGGAACTATCCGGTCAACACAAGCCCTGCTTTTAACTGTTCTGTTTTCTTGTGAAAATTGTTGCAAAGAGATATAATCTAACTTGATTAACACCAGAGCCAGGCGCACTGCGCCGTTATCTCCGTCACTGTAAATGAGGGAAAAACAAAATGATCGGATCCTTTTCTGACCTTCCCCACCTACAAAGTTTAATTGCAACAATCAAACGTGACAGAGCCTGGATTTGTATTCTGAACAGTCTAAACATGTTTTAAAAAGAAACGTATGACAAAAGTGGCACCTGCTCAGTAAAACCACCAACAGGGTGAAAAATATCTAAATATTGTAGCAGAGACGGGCTACAACTTCTGGATCCACTTTATATAAATCGTTTTATTGATTATCGTCTTATGAAAGATAACTTTGACGTACACGAGCGACCGGTACCGGCTGCTGTCACCTGTTGTGAGCAGCTCTCTGCTGTCTGAGGGTAGGCTCCGCCCACAACGCAGCGGCTGCTGTGGCTCCCAGTGTTTTCTTTACCGTGGGAAACAGGTAATAATGGCTCTTTGATGGGAACAGGTTGCCGACCCCTGCACTAGGGGGATTTAGCTCCTATAGGTGTTGAACAGTTGGACACATGACCATTTCATGTAACATGATGTCTCCTTTTTATGTGTAAACCACTTTTTAAACAAAGGAAATAAAGCATTTAGTTTTGTCTAACAGTCGGTACCCGTGGGCCTCCCGTGATACGGAATCAGTGAACTTACATTTGGAGGAAGAGATGAAAGAGATTATAATTCTTAATAATCAGAAAATAAAGCTAAAGTTTCAGTTTTTTAATCTGCAGCTTGTAAAACAGAAAACGAGCGTGTGACTATGTACTTTTAATTCCGACATATTCGACCCAGCCAGGCCCGCCTGAGGCTTTTGGAAAAACTTTCAGGTGTTTTACAGCAAAAACCCAAAACTGATAAGAGAAGCCAAAACACACAGCCATCGTATCATTCTGTCAGATCACAGGCAGCAGCTGCATCACATCAGATGATGCCGTTCCAAGTAGATAAATATCTAAACCCTGATACCGCCAGTTGTGTCTTTAACAAAAAGCGGCAGTAGATGGAAGGAAAAGTCAGTTTGACGTCAATGTGAGTAGCGATGCTGGACTGTTGTGTGTCAGACAAAAAGAAATGCAGGACAGAGGAATAAAACCCAGACAAAATAAAAAATACCAGTTTGAGTCTCGGACAGCAGGAGGGAATGTTTTTAACCGGTCCTGCACTTCCGTAAAAGTCTCATTACAACCAACACATATTATGCTAGCAAGTAAACAGGGTAGGTTTCAGCAGTTAATGACCACATTTTAAACAAAGATGTCACGAGCTGTGACTGACTTTAAGCTACCTTCGCACCGAATTTAAGACCAGTGTGCGTCCGACTGACTGATTTAAAGCTGCTACAGCAAATCTGGAAACCAAATATGTTTAACCCTTTAAGACCGGCGGGAGTGCCGACGCTCCCATTTGCATATCTGTGTTCAAATGCTTGTAAAACTGAAACTATATAAGATAGAACAACATTTATATCGCACACACTGAACACGTCCCAGAGCGCTGCGAATTTCCGCTAACGAGTTTGCAAAAAACAACCAAAATGCGCAAATAAGAAAAGCGTTTTCACTCAGACGCAGACCCTGTGGGTCTGGTCTGCAGCTCACAGGGCTTCACATGCTAGAATAAACGTGTCAGCGTGAACTGGCACATGATTGTCACTCACCCAATCACATGCTTTGACGTTATTTTGCTGCAAATTGTAGTTCTTTGTAGTCCCAGTCTTTCGGCTTTTTCTTGTGCTTTTTTGCAAAAATACATCTAGACAAACACACCCTACACACACCACACACCACTACAAACTTCTGACACACACACTCACACACCACTACTAACGTATTGATGACTCACGGACCCGCCAAACGGTACATCTTCTCTCCTCGAAGCGGTTGACACCATTGCAGCGCCGGGTGATGTTTAAGTTTCACTTTCTGTTTCCTCACGTAAATATTCATGCAATATTCTTTATTATTGTAATTATTATTAGTGAGAGAAAAGGAAAACTATATACTACAGAAAAATTTGATACAAATATTCAATATTAATATATTAGACTCCTGCAGATTGTTATTATTTATGTTTTCGCTTTTGTTACAGTTTATATAAATGAGTGTATCTCAAAAACGAAATTATGGAAACACTTGAAATAAATTTGTTGTTGTTTGAAAGGACTGTGTGCAACTTTTTTTTCACTTTGAGGGATAAAGGTGTGGAATTTCTGTATAATGAAAAATATGTGTAAAAACAAAAAACGATTTTTCATTTCTCTATGGATAATTGCATTTTTTAGTAAAACATTTAGTCGCTATGAAGATTTTACATTTATAGTATTAAAATTTAGAATGTAAGGGTTGTATTGATGAGTAGCAAGTTGAAATACTCCAAAAAATGGCACCACAGCATGTAAAAATGTAAACGTAAGTTCTGGCGAACTTGTTCCGTGGCAGGTCTTAAAGGGTTAAAACATCGTTTTGTTTGCCGTTGTCGGTACCAGATTGGCTTGGGGTCCTGCATCTGCATATTACATCAGAGTAGATGATTGGCTGAACGTAAGACTTACGGAAAGTACCATACCACGTTCGTAAAAGTCACGTCAGCACTTTGGCAATGATGATTTAGATTGGTCAGAACGAATTTACGGTAGTGGTCTTACCGGTTGTTGTCCTGTAGTCCAAAAATCAACACTTTTCAGAGAATATATGTTTGAATTTCCAAAGTAAGTGCAAAATAAAGCTAAGATATCAACTGAAAACAGGTGGCCCTCAAAAGCTCTTGATTTTGGAGCAAAATAAAATACGAATTCCACATTAATGCAAACAGATGAGGCTTCACATATAAGAACTGTTGTGTTTTTTGGTAATCTGATGTTGGTTTTATGTATAGTTTCACATTCTTTACAAAACAAAGATAATATGGTGTTTTACTAACACATTTAGGTGTTATCGAACAAAAACTTATTAACAAAACTGCTGATGTCTTTCAAAAACGTAAGTGTGAAAGCTGAGTGGATTAGCCGGAATGTGACGTCATCAGCAGACGCAGGACTCCGAGCCGATCTGGTACCGACATCGTAAAAAACTGAGCTTCTTCTGGTCATTGAACACCACATTTTACATCAAGCAGCTAAAGTCTTTCAAATTGATTAAATTTAGTTGTACTTAGAATATAACTTTTAATGTTGTCCAGATCCGATCACGTGATCAGAAATCAGTCATGATCACATGGTTTCAGACTCGACCGGAATCGGACGTTACCAGATCCGGACTCGGACACACGGTTTGAATCAATTAATTATAAGGACTCTCAGCGTTCCGGCACTTTTGAGCAGAGAGCGGCAGAGTGCTGATCGTTGATGCGCCCCAGGCAGCTGCGTCCTGCACACGGTCACGGTAACGTTCTCAAAGTGGCGCCACCAAAGGAATATAAGTAACACGCTCATATTCACCGGTTCTTTCAGTTTTTCTTTGTGCCTGACGCACTCTGCTGCTGCGGAGCTCATCATCCGTGCTCCGGTGATTTCACCTCACCGACACGGCCGCGCTGTACGCACGCCGCCATTTTTACGGTCGGTGGATCCCTTTGATCTGCTTAGTTGAAAAGTAGCTCATGAGCTGAAAAGGTATGAAAGCCAGGAAGCAGTTTTTCTGGAGGAGTGAGAGGGGATCAGGAAGACCAGAGACAGACAGGACAGGAAAATAAACGGTCACATAAAAAAACAGAAAACAAAACAAAGCGCTTGAAAATGAAAATGTTGGTAGATTTATCCCCACTACACGTTTTACCTTTATACAGCAATAATTTATCAGCATGTTATATTTTTATATTTGATAAAATTCTGATCACCACGCCCAGGGCCGTTTAAAGGCATTTTGGGGGCCAGGGCAAAATAGACCCCTGCCAGGTATTTTAACCTATGGGTGCTATTTGTTTTTATATTAAACTCTTTTTATATTTGCTGTTGCACTCAAGTCCAAAAGTGAAGAATTGATGTTATTATGTGATTGTTGAAGCTACCTCGTAGAAGTGCTCTGTTAACAATGTTGTTAGGGTGAGTTAACTAAATAAAAAATAAGGAAGATCTTGGATCTGCTTCTTTATTCTTTTTGCTGAAAATCAAATGACTCTGATTTGGATTTGGGGAAAAAAACCTGATTGGGACATCCCTGTTATTAATGTTACTGTGGACGCTTTTTGGCGCTGATCAGTGACATCACTCACTGCTGACGCTGTCTTGATATGCTGATGTCATCTGACACAACGGCTGAGAGGACCGGGCCATTGAATCCGGAACGGATGGCCTGGATTGGAATGTTTATTATGTGAAGTGCCTTGAGATAACTCTTGTCGTAATTTGGCGTTCTAGAAATAAAATTGAATTGAATCCCCTCCCAGGAAATTACCCCGAAGCGCCGACAATGGAAACACGCCCAATAAACATTCCTGCCTTAAACGGCCAAAGCTAACATGAGTGTTTTGTGTTACTGAAGCGGTATCGGCAGTAGCTTTTGGAAAGGCTGGCTGGCGTATCAGTGATCCAGATTTAAGTGAACCGGTAATACAATTTTGTGCATGAACTGTGCTGTCCCTTGCAGCTCTGTTGATGCGGATCTCTTTCCTAACTGCATTCAACGTGATTATCAGCAAATCTTCATCAGTACAACAGAGATTCTTTAAATGTTCTCCAGCTGGAAAGCAGCCAAATGTGCTTTGGTCCTCTTACTGGGGAGTCGAGAGTAATTCAGGCCAGTTGTAGAGTTTGGCTACGAAGACGAAATGCAGTTGTTACTCATATTTCCACTGACTTAAATCTTAATCATCGGAGCCGAGATCAGCAGTTCATCTGTAAATCAGGCTGAATCAACCAAAGTGTGGTGGAGCTGTTGGGTTTCTCCAGACTTCCTCTGCTCCGGCGCTACAGCAGAGATCAACGCATTCCCTCCTCCTTGGTCTAACTCGTTTCTCAGGCCTGTCGCCTCTCCTTTGTGCAGCTTCAGGGTCTTCTCTCTGTTCTTTTGGGGGGTGCAAACCCCCATGTGTGAGTGGTGATGCAGGCCCCCGGGGGTCACGGGAAGGGGCCCTCTGTTTAAACACTGTTGTGCGCTCCGCCGGCACCGAGCATTCCTCGGGGCACAAACAGGTGGTAAATTAAGCAGACGGTGACGGACTGCCACCTCGGAGAAAGAGAAATATGTTTTGTTTGTTCAATATTTGTTTTTCATGGCTGCCGTAGCTACGGAGACGGCGGACACAAAGGGATTATATCCTCGCCTGACACCCTCCTCTGCACACACGTACCCTCCCTCCGCCTGCCAAAAGGAGGACAATGAATCAAAAGGGCCGCGTGTTTACCGACGCTCCGGGATAGTGCTCAAAGGCTGATCCTCGCGGTCCCCCGTGGACACCCCTCTGCTCTCACCCCAGGCTAGCAGGTCCCTGATCATTCACTCAGCTGATAACCAGAGGGGACAGGGGACTTCTGTGGGGTAATTAGGCAAGCTCTAATTTCATTAGCCCCCTGCCTGTTGGTGGCACGCCGTGTCAAGCCGCCGCACAGCCAGAGAAGATCAGCTCGGTGGGA
This sequence comes from Nothobranchius kuhntae, assembly GCA_006942095.1. Lineage (NCBI taxonomy): Eukaryota > Metazoa > Chordata > Actinopteri > Cyprinodontiformes > Nothobranchiidae > Nothobranchius > Nothobranchius kuhntae. The sequence continues at coordinate 518,398 of SSNQ01034560.1, forward strand.
AGTCTGGCTGTTGTTCGAGCGCAGGATCGCCTCACCAAACACCGCGCTTCACCCTGAGCTCTCGTTTTCCAACTATTTAACACAAACCAAGTGGCAGAAGGTGTGTGTGTGTGTGAGCGGACTTGTGTGTGTTTAAATACACATCTCTGTCTGAAAACACACTTGAGAAAGAAAGCAGACACTGACAGAGGCTGTGTCTGGATGCTGTAACTGAGTCTCCTCCACCGAGTTCATCACAGCAGCGCCGAGGGGAGCGACGGCCCGTCTCTCCTGGATTCTCACGCTGCAGAGTTGGATGGAGCTCTGGGAGCAGAACCCCGGACAGCTCATGAGGTCGGAAACACATCCCGGTTCTCCTGGAGCTTTTTCTGCGGCTGTGAAGACAAACAGTGGCCCCTGCTTTTCAACCCCTCCTCCTCCCTTCATCACACACCCTTTATGTGTCAGGATGAAGGAGAGGCCTGCAGTGAATGGCAGGGCTGTGAGAGCATGCTCCACTCAGCTCAACAAACCTTCTTTCTCCTGGAATTGTGTGCAATTTGCTCACACCGTGCACTGACACGCATGCCTAAACAACTCGCAATTCTCATTTTTCGCTGCGACGGGATACAGCTGATGGAGACTGTCAATGATCGCGCCACAATGGTGAAGAAAAGACCAACATTAAGGCTTAAATTGAAAGTGGATCATCACCACAATATCAGTCAAGAATCTTTGCATTCACGATCTACATCTACACAGGTTGGGCTGCATGGTGGTGCAGTGGTTAGCACTGTTGCCTCGCAGCACGAAGGTCGCAGGTTCGAAACTGGGCTGAGGCCTTTCTGCGTGGAGTTGTGTGTTCTCCCCGTGCATGCGTGGGTTTCCCCCGGGTACTCCGGTTTCCCCCACAGATCACAACATGCCCTATTAGGTTATACATTGTAAGTCGCTTTGGATAAAAGCGTCTGCTAAATGAATAAACATAAACATGAACAGGTGATCCTCACCTTACCACGAAGGCCAATAGCCTTGGGGAAGATTCCTTTAGCTTTCTGTAACCAGGATCTTAAACTTTAGGATGCGTTCTGTAGCTCACATCCAAAGATTGGAAGACTTTGGCTTTGGGCTCTTCACCACAACAGACTGGAGCAACACCTTTGTGACTACTGAAACAATTCTAGATAAAATGACAACGGTAAAAGACTAAGCTGTGACAGTGGGAATGTTGGAGATCGGCGCCAGAAAGTACAAGACACCAGAGACAACTTTGGGATGAGGTCGCCAATTCGAATAAAAATCAGGGTTCATTGGAAGAACTAAGACAAGAAAATGTACACGAATGCAGATTTTGTTGCCATATCTTTGGCTTCTATTAGCCTGCTGAGCAATCCTACATGTGTGAACACCTAGTCTGAACACGACCCCTAGACAGAGCTCAGTTGCTGGGCAGACTCTACGGTTGTCTTTCAAACTGCCTCCACATGCTGTTGCTAAGCTAGGACCAATCAAAGCAATGAGACGTAGTCACCGCTACAGAAATCCTTCAACGGGGCGGTCCGACATACAGCGTCAAAAAAGAAGTACCTCCATCTGCTCATGTCTCAAAGAAAACGTCTAAATCGTCCAGGGGTGATGCCAAAGCTGTTTCAAATGAGCACCGTTG
>SSNQ01034560.1:520104-535362 GCA_006942095.1 Nothobranchius kuhntae
CTGAGCCGACACCATATTTGTAGTTTTTCTCCATGGCAGCTCTGGTGCTAAGCCTGGCCAATATGGAACCCAAGTCATGCTCATCTACTTCCGGACCACAGGTTCCCGGAAGAACGAAAAAATGAATGCAAGTCAACGGGGCAAAAAACGCCATTTTCTAATCCCGCTTATCATGTATGATGTTCGTGAATTTTAAAGAAGCATTTTGGTACCAAGAGAGTGCTTATTTTCAAATGGGAGGGGGGGGCGGGCTTGTTTTAGGTTTTGTGTGAAAATACGTCCAGGAGGTGAGCGTCGTGTGTGGATGTTCCTGAGGAGAGGCGCTGACAGGAGGGTTCAGGAGTCTGTCTGGACTTCCTGTTTTAGGTTTTGGAATAAAAAATACAAGAAATAATGAGAACGGGAGCTGGAGGTGCTGCTGGAGCGAAGCGTCTCACCGGTCTCCGTGGGGGGGGTGTCTCTGTGAATGTATTAATACCCGAACATTTTCGGTAAATAATAAATCAGGGAGACGGCGGGAACAAGGAGTAAAATAGTTCACAATTTTAAAAGCCCAAAACGGAAGAATTAACAGGTGTGAAAGTTTTCACGGACAGTTTAACCACAGGATCAGGATGACATCACAACTCCTCCGCTCCTGGTTTCGGCTCCACTGAGTGTGACTTCGTGTCTTCTGCATGCAGGTCGCTTTGGGGCCGCGGAGCGATCACACTGGAGAGAGTTTGATGTCGCATTTCAGTCACAGTGTGAACGGCCACACAAAAAATCTGATTTACTGAAAATTCAGAATTGAGCATCAAGGTGTGAACGTAGCCTTAAGCTCCCTATATCTCTACAGTCATAGAGTGCTGTGATTGGCCAGACTTAAAGTTGCTACAGCCAATAGTAGACTTGCTAAGGCTACAATGGGGCGTGGCTAGACCGACCTGCAGAACTATGGGTGTTTCTTAATGTCAAGGTGCCTTGCCTTGCGAGGCGATGTCTTGTGAGGCCAGGCGCCTTGCTTAGGAGGACACTGTCCTTCCTTGGCCAAAGAAAACGGTTAAATGGAACAGACTTGCATCATGTGACACGGGAGATAACGTTATATTTTATACGTATTAGATTCTATATAAATATATAACGAGCCTTTTACTTTTTAAATTGTGTATATGTTTATTAAATTAAATATATAAGTGCGTTACTACCCGCTAGCCACCGAAGCTGCAACTACTAAGAAACTAACCAACCATAGATAACTTCTTTGGATCCAAAAAAACATTTTAAATTAGCTGACTTACTTTTAAACTTGAAAATTTTCTCCGAAGTAGCTGCCGGCTTCTGATCGCCGTCCTTTTGAAAATACCGCGGTGTATTCTGGGTAATTTTTGACCAAGGCTAGGCTACAAGACACCTCCCGTGTGTCCTTGCTCAGCTAGCTAAACGGCTAACAAACGGAGAACACGCCTCGGTAGAACATGAACTTTGGAACACGTCTTGGCGGCTCCCGATGACGCATCTCCTAGGCAACCGGGGCGGGGCCAAGACATCAAGGCAAGGTTCCTTGGCACTGAAAAACACCCTATATTTTTTGTCTGGATTTCTGGGCTAGTTGCGTCTCCCAATTCACTTTGGTCCCAGCTGATTCCCTCTCTGTTGGAAATACTAGCTTTAGCACTAAGAGGCATTCTGCTAATATTATAAATTATATAGGCTAATATATGTTATATACATCATTAGGGAAGCAGCAGAACAGGAGGCCCTGTCAACAGATGTATTTTACTTTTATTAGATTTAGAAAATTTTATTTAATCAAAGAACAATATGGAGTCTACACAGAACCTAAAACCAGAGAAATTTAGGAAAGTATAAAAAAGTTAGAATAGTAAAAATAAAATAAATAGATACGTTTTTGTTCTTACTTGTCGAGAACAAATGTCCAGTCTGTATCCGTTTTCTTTTGAATGATTAAATTATAGCAATAGTAAAATCGGCTTGTAGTAAATCTGGGGTTTGAAACAAGCTGATGAGTTCAAACCAAACAAAACGCGAGTGAGGCTTTGACGATTCGTGCCCTCTCACAGAGATCCTGCTGTTCTGATCCGTTACATCTTGAGTCTGGTCCAGCCCTCTGATTCCCACCGTTCGGAGTAAACCCCAACACTTTAACAGTAATTACACATTCCTAGCTGGACAAAAGCGGTGCCTCACTTCAGGCAAGCTGAGCGGTTTGGCCTCTTGTAGCAATCACTCTGACAGTAATGGCTGTTTGGTTGGGCGAAGAGAATCTGTGCAGGGGAGCTTCGATCTGTTCCTGGTATGAAAATGTCCCGATAGTTACCAGGCTCTACGTGCTCTAGCCCACGGTTGCCGTGTTCAGATGCTCCGACTCCAGCTCCAACACCTGACAGAACAATTGGAAAGAATTTGGCTCAGGGGTTTTATTTGAAGCAGATGTTAGATTTTCTCGCCCGACAAACAAAAGAAGAAACCCGCTCCTCCACCTTTAACCCAGCTGGGCCACCCGTTAGCAGCGTTTACTTTCAGATGTTCTCCATCAGAAGCCCGCTGTGCTTCCAGCAGCAGGCGCAGGGTGTTATGGAGACCGGTGCATGCTGGGGAGAATGTGCGCAACAAAGAGAGGTCAGAGGTCAGAGATGAGGGGAGGAGTGGGTGGCCTGCTGCTGATCTTTGGGTCATAGTTAAACAATTTTTTATAGAAGTTCTAGAAAAGCGACAGAGTTGTCCGATGTCTTTTGAAACCTTTATTATGAGTGAAAGTTTTAGTTCGTTAGCACAGATGTTAGTTGTAGGAAATCTTCCCGTGGCCCTCTCTCAGCAGCAGCAACCTGTTGGTTTGTTGTGTAGCGTTGGGCTAATTCAGCTTCTGCTTGTCTCTTCCACCAGCTGTCCAAGTCCACGTTCTCAAAGGAGACAAGGCTGGCGAGTGGTGGAAGTTCACGGTCAACATCATTTCGGTCTACAAGCAAGGGGAGCATCGCATCCGCCGCGGCGATCAGCTGCTGTGGGTTCGCGCCAAGGACGTGGCCTGCAAATGCCCCAAGATCAAGCCCGGGAGGAAGTACCTGCTCCTGGGAGTGGACGACGACTCCCCCAGACAAAGCGGTGTCGTCGCCGACAAGGGAAGCCTGCTCATCCCTTGGAAGGACCTGTGGGGTCGTCGGCTGAGGAAGTTTCAACAGCGTGGCAAGAGGGGGAAGTGCTAAAAGTGGCTGGCAGACAGGTGGCAGTGGAATGATGCTTCCACCGGGATTCAGACAAGAAGAACGGTGCGAAAGCAAAGTGAACAAATTCAAATGAAAAGAACACACGTGAAGAGTAGAAGTGACCTTGTGCTGCTGCTCTGAGCTGGAGGGAGGAAGAGAGGTAGTGTTGTTGTTGTGAAGGAGCTCATTCTGCAGCTGTTCCGTTTCCGTGTTTTCACCGTGAGCTTTGTCGTGAGATTGCAGAGTTTGCACCTAATTTTACAGCCGTGGCTCATCTTTTACCCATGTTGCTGTTCATTAAGGTCCCACCCTCGTCAACCTCTCCTGCTTACTGTACTCACATATCATTAGTTCTCCTTTAAAACTAAATACTACAAACGCCACCTGCGCCGGACACGTCCGGCTCGTTTGTGAGCGTCGCCTCTGTGTTTCTGGGAGCTAAACGCCAACGAGATCCTCTCGTCTTACAGTAAAATGAAAAGTTGCTGCTCAGCTGCTTCTAATGTTGTGATTGTGCTCTCTGCAATGTAAAGTAACCGTCTGTGCATAAGTAAACCTTTTTTATTGTGTTCTTTTACATAGATGTTGATGCATCGGATAGATTAGAGTAGATTTTCAACCAGGCACTTATTTTTTTAACTAGTCCGAAGTTTTAGAACATATAAGATATGTTCGTGTTTTTAGGGCTGCGTACAAACAAAAACACACCTGCCTGCCTCGCAGCTGATCTGCAGTCCTGCTCCAGTGGCTCAGAAGTCAGACGTTTATGCTTTTGCTCGAATAAACAACTAAATGTTAGATGGATATCACAGATCTTTAAAAGGATTTTGCCATTCCTAGGTGTGTTTTTGTGTCAAAATAATTGCCATCCAACATGTTAGATAGCTTCCTGGGTGGCCTTTGTATGGAGAAGCGGAATTAGCATTTTTTGGGGGGCTGATAAGCTAACGGCTAGTCTGACTTCAGGCAACACCAAAGTGCATCACTGCTGTCTTCAAATAGCTCGAATTCCTAAAACAGGAAAATCAGTTATGTAAATACATTTATGCATCTTTACAGTATCGCATTTATTCTCCGGTTATTTACCAAACGCTCTCTGACTTCCGCTATAGGTGCCGCCATTGTTTTGGGGGAAAATTTGCTCAACTGCAAATCACCTGGGATTTTTTAACGAGTCAAACGACTTATTACTGCTAAATATTTAATGTCTTAGAACATGTCATGGCAAGGTCAAACGTACATGTAAGATATCACCCAAGTGTCTCATTTCATTCTATGACGGGGGCGGGACTAAAAACCTGCACTGAAAACTATGGGGTGCCATTTGTGAGGTCAGTCATAATTTAACTGCAGTATTTTGGGTTGTTTCCTCTATCATAAGAAAAAAAACTGGTAGGTAATTTTTCTATAATATTTTCACCTTATTATTCATACATTCATAAATGTTAAAGTTCCCAACTAAATATTTAGTTAGCAAGCACAGTATTGAATTTAGAGTTAAATATGTATTTTACAAACTAAATATTTGTGTCAGCCCTAAATATTTAGTTTCTAATATAAATATTTAATTTACAAACTAAATATTTAATTAAATGTTTAGTTTACAAACTAAATATTTAGCTTCCAAAATAAATATTTACATCCCAGCTATATATTTATTTTCGAGCTAAACATTTAAGTAGCAAAATCAATATTTAGGTTTAACCTGAAGATAAATATTTAGCTGGGATCCAAATATTTATTTAGAAAAATAAATATTTAATTTGTAGCTAAAACTTTAGCTTGTAAACTAAATGTTTATCTCAAAATTAAACATTTAGTTTGTAAATTAAATATTTATTTTACAATCTAATATTTAGCATGTAAAATGCATATTTAACTCTAAAATAAATATTTAGCTTGCCAACTAAATGTTAGTTGGGTTCTTTAACATAAAAAAATGTATAAAAAACATGGTGAAAATATGACTTTAAAAAAAGTACCTCCCATTTTTTCCCCTATTACAGGCGAAATAACCTAAATACTGCTGTTAAATTATGACAGTTTGACTTTGCAAATGGCACCCCATAGAAAACAGCCACTGTTGAGATCAATCAGCATTTGTACAAAATGCTGTGACACTCAGGAGGATCTGTAGATTGTAGGTGTTTTAAGGTCGGATCTGTTTTAAGGAGACAGTCGTGGGTCCATTCTGACTAGCCGTTAGCTCATCAGTCCTGTGGGATATGAGTTCATACTTTTTAAATGAGAGATGTATCACTCTGTGGGTCAGAGAATAATCTTTTACAACTTTCACCCACTTATAAAGCCTGTAGGCCTCTCTCTGATTGTGCTACATTTACTGTAGCTGACAGCCTAATTGTGGTTATTTTTAATTATGCACATTTCCTTGTATACAGTGTTTCTGTGTTGTGGGGACAACCTGTGGAGTGATGAAATATCACAGAGATCACACACCAGAAAAGGGTGTGAAATATTCATCCCTCTAAGGACCAATTAACGAAGGGTTCCTGTTTTATCCACTTGGTACTCAACAGAAAGACATGACTGATTGTCTGTATGTTAAATAGCTGTATAGTATTATTACTCCTTTTGTTTTGATGAAACATTAACCAGATATCCTGTAACTTAACCACTGTTTGAAATGCTAGGAGCTCCTTGAGCAGAGGTGTTTATCTCCTGGAGGCTCCAGCCTGAGAGTTTAGACACGAAGCCACATGCAAGCAGAAATACGTGGGTATGGTTCAGCACCCTCTGAATCCTACTTGGGAACTGATCCTAAAGTCTCCGTTTGTTCTCCTGCAGAACGGTACTCCCACTAGACCTCACACACTAACCAGAGCAGCTTCCTGCTCGTGGATCTACATCAGTCTGTAAATGTTGTTTAGCAGTGTCCATTGCAAATGTATGTGTAATGTCCTGTAATACTAATATATTATGTTTATCATAAATGAATATATTTAATGACACATGAAATAATGTGGCTTTTTTCTGTTGTTTGCTGTCGACTTTTGATTTTTTACTTTTGCAACTGGATTTTAGATGGCTGTAATAAAAGTATATTGACAGTTTTTATTTTCCTGTCTGTTGAACAACATGAAAGAAATAAAAATAATTCATCTAAAATAAAGTTGCATCAGGAAGCAAAGAGAAGGAGGATGTCAGGTGATGTCGCACCCTGTTGGTAAAATTGGTTTTAGCCACTGATGCACATCACAAGCCAACAAATGCATTCATTAATTCATATGATCACTCATTCACACAGAGACAAACAACCAGTCGCACACTCGCTCACACCTTTAGGGGCAATTTAGCAGAGGTGTGACCAAGTCACTGCTTTGCAAGTCACAAGTAAGTCGCAAGTCTTTCCAGTCAAGTCCAAATCTAAGACGACCAAGTCCAAGTCGAGTCCAAAGTCAATGATGTGGAAGTCCAAGTCCATAACTTTGAATTTTCAAGTCATAATCAAGTCAGCTGTCAAACTTCCATTTAATGACGATGATAATTAATAAATTCCAGAATGAAAGCTTCTTAAAGCTTCATTTATTCGCTCAAACGAGCAGAAACTGAAACTGAATATAAACAATGTGCTGCTGCAGAACAAGATCAAACACAGGATGAAGAACGATTTGTGATTTTTGTCCATGTCGTGTCATTTTAGTGCAAAAATATCAAATATGCTCAAGTCATCAAGTCGACAGATGCAAGTCGATTCAAGTCGCAAGTCACTGGCGTTCAAGTTCGAGTCGTCGTAAGTCTTAATAGATTTTATCAAGTCAAGTCAGAAGTCATTAAAATAATGACTCGAGTCTGACTCGAGTCCAAGTCATGTGACTCGAGTCCACACCTCTGCAATTTAGAGTCTCCAAGTGACCTAACATGCATGTTTTTTTCGGGGGGGGGGGGCTTGAAAGTCCTTCCTCTGGTTTGAGTGGGATCACATTGATGACCAAGTTCCAGACTTTATCTGATTTAATTGATTAAGTGGTGAATTTGGCCTGAGCTCTTACGTTTTGTTCCATGACCCAGTTGACTCAGATCACTTACGAGAACCATTTTCTTGTCAGTTTTTATGTGATTTTAATCTCATTTATTCCTCTGATTTTTTATTTTTTTCACCTTCTTTGACTTTCTCTCTTAAAGGTCAACTTTACTCGTATTTGCAGTGGTCCAATCTTAATTGTCCCCGACCTTTTAACACATCTCACTTCAATAGACTTGGAATTAGAAACTTCTTTAAAACATATAAAAGCTCTAAACTACAGATGACAGCGTGGCATTAAAAACATGGTCAGTAGTGAAAACACGAAACAAATTCAAAGGAAAATCTGCTGCCCAACAACCTCCATCATCATTTGTGTTGGATCTTGTGCCTGCATAAACTTCAACGGCAATAAGAGCCGGCCACAAGATTGCTTTAATGCAGGCGCATTACTCAAAGGGTGATATCACCAAGGTGTCTAATCCAAACCACAGATGTTATTGTTGAGGCTGCATGGGAGGTTTTGGAGCCAGCGGAAAACATTTAACTTATCCTCGTGGGAGTTTTTCTACAAAAACACGCAAATCTGAAGCTGCTACAAACGTCTTAGTTGGTGTGGTGGTGTTGATATACTGCCCCTGCGATGCCTGGTCCAAAAACAGGCCGAAGGGGCCAACCAATTAGGCATTCAGTGGTGAAAGTGTAAGCAGTGTGCACCATTAACACAAAACCACCTGGGTCACTCGCTGAGAAACAGATCTAAATGTCAGAGAAAAGAATGCAGAGGGCTTTTCTGTTAAAGGTTTGTTTAATTCATCCCTCAAACATCCAAATCTCACACAGTGCCTAGCTGGTCTATTTCTCATGATGTGTAAGAAAACCAAAAAAAAACCAGGGTGTGTTTGAACTTTCCTCCCAGGAAGTGATGGAGCTGGAGCAACAAAAACACGAACTATCATCATCGTTTTTGGTATTGGTCTTAGTGAAAGCAGACATGTTGGAATCGGGTTTCCACCGGCAGCTCCAGGCTGGAACTTTCCACACAGATGACTCCTGCAGGTGTACGTTTCTATTGTCCTTCTAGGCAAATAAAGTGAGGTATGGTGGCCGTCACACTGAGATGTCCCTGCTGAAGCAGACGGGTGTACTTAAAAAAAAGAACTGCCAGGAAATGGAAAGCAGCTGGGGGAAATGGCTCAAAGTCTTTCTGGTCATGTCAGGATGGAAAAGCTCCTGATTTCTTTATCAGATTCAGGCTGTAATAACAGTCAGAGGTTTAGATTTATTACCTTTTCCTTGCTCTTTATTAATACTAGTTATTCACTTAAAGGTAACCAGTAAGTGTTATGAGGCCTCTGTGTCTGCCTTCAATACTCAAGAAACATAGAATCGGGGATTTTGTGCCTTCCATGCATGGGGGCGTCTTAAGGCTCTTCAGGGACACTTGCAGTACGCTCCAATAACACCTAAACTGTTACGGAAACAACTCAAAGGATAATCCAGCTTTTTTAAATTGTTTAAAAAAGACTGTAGCTGTTGTCTCATCTCTTTGAATGACCACTGTTAGGAGAATTACAGATTCGTTCTAATTAGCTAGTGCTAATTTTGTACCGTGCTCTAAAAACTAATGACATTTCATCTTGAAGAGACAGCTTTGCCAATATTTCCTGCAGCAAAAGAAAGAATAATCTATTTAAGTAAGTTCTTTACTCAAGTAAACTAATTTCCACATCTGGCAACACAAATGCATTTAACATTAACTTTACTGCCACACCGTTTATAATTGTTATTTTTTAAACACGATCGGTCACCTTAAAGAACAAGTCATCCCCTACCAGAGTCTTACTCAACTCCCACTTCCTGTTTGAAAAATGCAACAAATGCTGTTGCCTGGCAGACCGAGAGGGCAGAGCTGCTAACAAATACTCACACAGGCTCACAACATTGTGACATCATAATGTACCAGCCAGCATCATAGTGTACCTCTTAGCCAATAGCGAAGGCAGATTTAAATTCAAATGAAGTGCAGCGTTTTTACCTGACGACGGCACAACACTGACAGTTTTAGGCAGAATATTTCAATCTTTACTAAGATGCACCAAAGTGCAAAATTATTGACTACACATGTCTACAGCATGATTAGACATTCTTTTATATAGTTTATCAGCAAAAAAAATGTTGATTTGGGGGTGACTTGCTCTTTAAGATTCACATCCAGGCTGAACGTGAAAATAGTCTTCTGCCCCTACTTCTTGCATCAGCTTCTGATTTAAAGTAGACAAGGAAACGCTCAGATTAGAAAAGCCAGTCAGGTCTACGTCACACTGAAAATGTACGTTCATGGGCTCACCCATCTCGACTCGTAACGGGGAAGGCTGTTGTTGATTTTGCACCCAGGAGAGAGCAGAGCACGTCTCGGCTAGTAGAAGCTAACCGTTTGCATTAGCAACTCCACCACACAGCAGAACTCCTCCAGGCTTGTGTTATTAGTGGAGATAAAACACCAACGTAGCAAAGTGAACAGAGTCAGTGGTAGAGTCCTGTTGCTTTTCCCTCTGAGGTCACAATGCACTTGATCGAAATACAGCAAGTTAATTGAAACAATACGGGAACTCGGACTAAGGAATCCATTTATATCTTAGATTTGTGTCCATGGAAATGAGTGGAAATAAAGAAACATGCTGATGTTTTTGTTTAGAGTACGAACACTGAGCTACACCACACATACTATCATTTTTATGAGTATGGGTAACAACTCAAGCATCTTAATGCTGCCATCTCCAGAGGTTTCAACGTCAGTTATTGTCAGCTGCTAGCCTCTAATAACTTCAGCTCCAATTTAGTTTATTCTCAAATATCTCAGTATCTATAAAGGCAACTATACGTATTATTTAGAATTTTTCCTAAAAAAAACATCTAAAAAATTCTGGAAAATTTGCTCCCAAAATCAGCACAATGCACGTGGAGAACAGAAAGCAGCAGGAGGCCTTAATCCCATTCACTGGCCCTCATCAACCAGCCTGACGGGGCATTCAAAACGATTCAAAAGGAAAGAAAAGTGGACAAAATGATGGGGGAGGGTGTCAAATAGTCCAATAACAATCTAATTAGCAAATAATGACAAGATGCTCATTAAAAGATGCTCATTAATTTCAGTGTAAGTGAACAATGTTAACGACTCTGATTGGTGTTTTATTGCTCTGTAGAGGATGAGGTAATTATTGAGATACCAGTAATAAAATGGGCCTGTGAAGAAGAAGGAACAGCACAGAGGACTGCAACCCCCTACACCCCACCCGCCTGCAGCTACAAACACTTAGCACCATGAATCTGTTGTTATTCAGACGCTGCGTAGGAACGACTGCACCAAACATTGCTGTTTTCACCATTATTATTTTTCAGGGAGGCTCAATCATCTTAATCGAGTCAAATTTCAACATGTGATTTCTACTAACCTCCTGTGATGTGGAAAACTAAAAGCAATCACAGTTTTTTTTAAACCCCCGCAGCGTGTTTTTAACCCTCCGTAAAACTCGATCTGTGCCACAGATGCTGCGTTGTTTGCTCGCAAGCACCCAACTAAACACGGACTAATCTAGTGTTTTCTCAGCTGACTCAATGCATTCTTCCAGCCGTGTTTACTCTGCCTCTCACATATAATGATCATACGGAAAAAAAATTATGGACATGATTTTTGCAATTAGCTAACAAATCACATCAAATTAGAAAAACTATTAGCCCCAGAAATCTTTTTCTCACGTAATTTATTTGCTTAGGAAACCAGTCTGGCAGTATGGAAACATATTTCTGACAACTGGATCTGTTTTGCTTTTCACTCATTTAACTACGATCTCCAAAACTTAGTGGTCTGTTGCAGTTTCTACTCTAACAGCTCGTTCACTCCAAGTACGGAACATGTGCCGTTCGGTTTCCATACGGCCCCAGGACAGACCGCCAATCACACACTGACTGCTGACCATGTGCAGAACGTCTCCAGAAATGTGCTCCCTCAAGGGCACCAAATGACTTGATGTAATACGTTTAAATGATAAAGTTAAAATAACGTGAACATCATACACGGTGAAACAATATTTCTGCCATTACTATTAATATAAATTACAGGAAATAATGCAACGCAGATTTTATTTTGAAAAATACCGGATGCACATTGCTGAATTACGTCTTACTTCCTGTCTTTTTTTACTTTAATACAATCTACATGAAGCTTAAAAAAACTCCATATGTAAACTTTCTGGAGTTCTGCAGCCAGTGTGAATGCTGACCCAATGATTTTTGGTTTATGTGAAAGTCGTATGAAAACAAGACCAGGTCCGTTCCACGTTCAGGGTGAATGAGGCTTCACTTTCAGTTCATGCCTTTATTCGTGGTCATTTTTAGGCAGAAGAAGAAGAAGAAGGTACGATTTTTTCAATAGGGAGCCTAAGTCACGCCCATCTACTTCTGGACAATCCCAGCAAACATACGGACGTTCAATCAAAGTTGAAAAGACGTCGCGCCGACTCGTCCCGTCATGGTTGAAAAATAGTTCCAAAATGAAAGTTGAACCGACATCTTTTCTGGACGTAAATTACACGTCTTTCTTGGATGTGAATTACACGTAACAATTAAACATGCAACTACAAATCTGAGTGGATTTTTAGGAAATGTTATGTTAAATTTTTATTTTTTAATTTGGACCGTCCTACCGTGACCATTTTGACCGTGGACACCACGTATATATGTCGATGCGCCGGACCAATATTGTGTAGGGTCCTACCGCGACTATTGTTGGCCGTGGACACGATGTTGCCGTCGGACCAGTATGTGCTGGGATGCCATGTTGAACTACACGAAACTAATTGTCAAAATAACAATTATACATATAACTGTAAGCATGTAAAAATGTATCTGAATTGATTTTAAGACACGTTCTGTTATTATTTTTTTTTTTTACAAATTCGGGCCGTCCTACCGCGACCATTTTTGGACGTGGACACCACGTCGGCATCGTACCAATGTTTGTTGGGATGGCACCTCGTAAGAACGAAAAAAATGAATGAAAGTCACGGGGCTATAAAATCCATTTTCTAATCCTGTCTGTTATGTGCCATGGATTTCACAAATGATGTCTGTGAATTTTAAAGACACATTCTGATGCCAAGAAAGTGCACATTTTCTAATGGGGGCAAAAGTTATTTTAAGTTTTGTGTGAAAATTCATCNATGTGTATAAGAGACAGGACTACAACTGTGCATCTCTAAATTGACTCACTGAACCAGACATAGATAGGGTGGCCATTTCCACAACACCAAAAAGGAGGACAATTTTAAGATTGAACAAAGACAAACACAATAGCAACACCATTATATCGTATGACTATTGTACTCACCAAAGACGTGAAGGTCTACTTTTTATATTTTTGGCCTTTCCTGGCTGCTTCCAACAGTTTTTTGTTTGAGAGAAATTTCTTGTACATGTCCGCGCAGTCCAAAGTGAAGTTGACACAAATTTGCAGCTCTGCTTTCACGCTCTCCACATCCAGACCATTTCTTTCATTTCTCCATGCTGAGGACATCATGGAAAAGATCCGTTCTGTGTGTGCATTGCTGCATGGAATGGAGAAGATGTAGGCGCAGACTTTCCTCAGGTTCACCAGTGGGACATCTGCTTTGGAAAACAGCTTCAGAAAGCGCTCCTCGCTCTGACAACCTTCTATTTCTGGGGAGCTGAGAATAGCTTCAACCATGCCATATTCCTCATACAGTCCATCCATATCAATGTTCTTAAGTTTGCAGGCTTGTACTGCATCACTGTACTCTCCATAAGAGACATCAGCTGTGAGGCTAAGCTTGGACATCTTGCGGTGAAAGCTGTTCTCAGAGAAGTCGTACCTTTCAGTCACATACCTCTTTGCTCTTTCATAGAAGTGAATGAAACCAGTCTCACATTTCTTTGCCATATCAGGAGTTAACTGTTTGAGTTTGCTGTTCACAGCAAAGCCAAAAAATGGTCATTTAATCTCCGCTCAAGCTTGACTTTAAGCTCACTCATCACTTTAAACACAGAAGTAATGCTGAATGATTTGGCCTTAAGTGCTTCAATGGAGTCTGAGAAAACCTTCAGAATGTGACTGAGGAAGAGGAAGTACATCTCAGACACTTCAGTTCTGTCCTCTGCAAAACACTTCCACAAAATCTTGGGGCATTCTTCCTCACCAAGGCTCTGGAAGTAACTCATCAGGGGCTTCCAACACTTCAGCATTCGGTCAATAGATGGCAGCAGAGACAGCCACCTTGTGACGACATGACGCAGCAGGTTGCACCCGTCCACTTCCACAAAACTCCCTAAGCTGCGCTGTTCTACTGGCTGAGATGCTAAAATGGCTATAGACCTTCAATACTATGTTTTCAATGTCCAGATCCAAGTTGCCAGCTGCATATCTTGTGGCATTGTGCAAGATGTGTGCTAAACAGTTAGCAGCAAGCACATCATGTTGAGCTAATTTTAGCTTCTGATGAACACTGTTGTGTTTTCCATAGTTAACGCTGGCGTTGTCTGCTGCATAAGCTGACAGTTTTTGTAAATTACGACCAGACATCTCGAGTTTGGCCAGCAGCTGATTTGTTAAAGCGTCCGATGTCTCATTACTATCACTGTAGAAATCAAACAGAGCGTTCTGCACGTCCTCTTCAAAGTGAAAATATCTGAGGACTATTGGGAAGCATCAGTGCATCAGTCGCCAGTGAGTAATGCAGTGCATTTTCTTTCATGTAATCCACATTCGCCTGGATGGAATAGGGTGCTAGGACATTTTCACACAAAGCTTTAGCTTTAGTTTTTCCACACGTTACCCCTTTAGCTACTGCTGAATCGCTGTAGACTTCTCGGTCAACCTTTATTCCACAGTCTACACTCCTGTATGACTGGTGATGCTTGACGGCGTGATAAACTTTGCAAAGTTCTGCCGCAGATATTTTGTCATCCTGGGGAGATGTGGCTTCACGGAAGAAGGAAAGAAGAGAAGACGTACCCGCGCTTTGATTGTTGCTCCTGTGCTTTTCAGTGCTAGCATGTCGATCAAGCGCGCCTCTCCCTTTGCTGCTTACATCCACATCACAACGACAAACCGTACAATGTGCATGACGTGTCATGACTCCCAATCCTTCACCCTCCTCTGCCTTCATGCAGCACACCTGGTCTCATCATCAAACCCCAGCCAAGCCCTGTTTCCCTGACTACCACAATCAGCTTCATCCACTTCACCTGCTTCTGACTCCTCAGCTCATCACCCACACCTGTTTCCCCTGCTACAAAAGAACCAGCCATCCAGTCATTCAGTGCCAGATTATTGAAAACATTTGCCAGTAAATTCTCCAGCCATCCACCCTGCCTGATCTCTGCCTCTGGACCTCGTTTTTCTCCTGACCCCTGCCTTGAACTCTGCCTGCCATCACGACCCTCGCCTGTCTTCTACCATGTCTCCAGCCTGCTCCCTGTACCTGCTTGTGCCGATCTGGTTTTGACTCACGCCTGCCCTCCGACTCGGTCTCCTGCCTCGCCCTCCTCTGGTAACTCCCCCAAAAAATAAAAGATTTTTTTATATACTTTTACTGTGTTTGGCGTCATTACGGGTCTTCTGAGTTCTGCTCGTGACATGACGGTCATCTTTCCTACTTTTGGCGATGAATCCATCTTCCTTTGGCCATTCAGGATTAAATGTAGTCTTTCGTTTTGGCATTTTGATGTCTGCCAGTACAGCGTGCAGAACTGCAGGTGGCTGGGTGCGCTCCCTTTTTGTTGGCCTGCGTCTGACTGAGATCAACCACCTAAATATGGCTGCTTTTACTTTCGCTGTTAACCAACAGAATTGATTTCACACCGGCTTCATCTATTGATGTCATAAAAACATATTTTAGAATTTGTAATTGCATTATAGATTTAAATAGGCTATATTGTATCATAAATGCCTATTTTATTCATTTTATAATTTTTTTCCATATAAGATAGAAAAAATAGTTATGTCAAAAAGAGGACAAATGAGTGTCCGTCTCAAGGGTGCGCTGGTAGGCG
>SSNQ01034560.1:535463-547012 GCA_006942095.1 Nothobranchius kuhntae
GACACTCTTTTTTTAAAACCGGACTGTCCGTATTAAAGCCGGACGTATGGCCACCCTAGAAAGAGGAAATGTGGCTGTAAGTTTAGCAAGCTTCGAATCCTTCTTCCAGAAGGAAACGACCACCACAAACGAAACAACCACCATAAATCTGGCCATGTGGTAAGTAGCAGCTACGCTAGGGGAGAGGAGATTCTGTGGTGGCATCGACGTACCGACGTCTGATTTGTAGTAATGCTAATTAGGAACTTTACAAGCTGATAAATCTCAAAATATGTGATAGTAGCAGTAGAAACATGTATCATTACTTAATGTAATACGTACTTACGTAATGTGTGTTTCAGTCTTTGCAATAATCAGGATTTGAAGTTTGCTGAATTTACAGCCATTTTCCCTCTGGTTTTCTTCGTGTCTGGTTCGACGACGTTAAATAAGTAATGCACTCTCGTAGTCATGGATGTATTTTCACACAAAACCTAAAATAACTTCCCCCTGTTTGAAGATAAGTGTGTTCTTGGCATCAAAATGCATCTTAAAAATTCACAGACATCATTTGTGAAATACATGGCACATTAAGCGGGATTAGAAAATAGCGTTTTTAGCCCCATTGACATTCATTCATTTTTTCGTTGTTCGGGGACCCATTTTTCCGGAAGTATATAGGCGTGACTTTGGCTTTCTATAGAGAGTCTTAAGGTAAAACTCACGCTGTGGTTGGCACTAAATGGACTGTGATTTATTATTGTGTGACTGTTCAGCGAAAACAGCATTGATATTATATTTCCTCATGATAGCTTGCTCTTGGTGTATTGTTGTGTGTCCCGTTTTTTGTTTTTGTTTATTTTTCTCTTTCTGCAGGTCTAGAAGCGAACGAGAGTATCAGGCGTGACATTAAAGCAGAAGCTTTGATGTGCCACCTGAGAGTAAATCTGTAAGGTTTGTCACCAGCATTCAGACATCAATTCTGTTTGCTTCGCAGAGACAGGACATGAAAAAAAGAGATAAAAATAAAAGACAAAAATCACGAGGTGCTTCACAAGAACAACAAATAAATAAATAAAACTATTAAAAAAAAACAAATTAAAAATAATTTTCTAAAATCTATCGTAATAAATAGAAAAAATTCTATAAGAAATTGAAAAAGAAGACGAAAGCAAGTAAGAAAAGGTGATACGGAATCAAGGCAGTAATGAGGCTCTACAGGTTGAATTCCGGATTCCGAATTTCCACAAAATTCACAGGGTCCAATCCGAGCATACATACAATGTGGTGCTCTGCAAAGTTTCTGCTGTCACAGCATTAGTTTATTATTTCATACCTGTGTCTGTTGTTATGAGGAGATAAATGTAGCCAAATCAAGTTAATATGCCTAAACTGCCATGATTTTTTTAATATGTTACTTTATAACTGGCCCTTATAGCAATACCTTTATATCTTTCCCCACACCCTGCCATCCATTCAGTCTCACTAAAACTACCCTTCTTTTTCACTCTTTTCTTTCACCATCCTTGGTTCAAAAGCTGAGTTTCTGGCTTACTAGATTAGAGCACAAAGGCTTTTCTTATACATCCTGCAGAAGCCCCACTAAAGAGGCCTCGACCCCATCCTGGATAGGCCGGAACAGGAGCGCGTACCCAGGCAGAGTTGGTCTTTTTGATTCTCATTAGCATTTCCATACAGGTTTAATCCACTTGGCTTTTGGATGGTGGGTGATGTATTTTCACCCATCACACCCCTGTTCTTATTCTCATGGTCCAACTTAAATCATCAGTAAGACAATCGGCTCATAAACTGGCTCTTTTTTCACGTCTATCCACTTATGCTGCCTGGGTTAGAAATAAAAAACCATAGTGGGTGAAGTGTGTGATGTGAGCATGGTCCTTTAGCGGCCTCGCAGAAGCATCCTGGTAAAAACACCAACACTCTATAAAGGTTTGCCAGAATAATTCAGCCAAGATGAAGGTGGTAAAGTCCAGCACCGATTTCTTGATATAAAAAAAATTATGAAAAATAATAAATAAATTGGTGCAATGCATAACTCGTGTCAGTTTAAAGGTTTATAAATAATATGTAAAAATAACTGTGAAGTGTGGAGGTTGAAGCTGTTTTAAGGCGCCAGCTTTGGTTTGCCTCTGCCCAAACTAGCTGTTAGGTAATATTAGAGCCATCGGTAAAGGTGGGTGATGCATGTAAACAGTATTATTCTTGTTCTCTTTATTGCTAATTGAAAGAATAAGAATAATCCAAAATTTCTTTTCAGTACAGTTGCCAAACTTACACAGAATCATAGCACTGAACCATGTATTCCCTTAGCCCTCAGCAGCAACGGCTTTATGGGATTTTTCACAAATAAAATTAATTCTATTAGAAACAAAATCATTAGCATCCTCCCTAATGCGATTTCTTCTTCCTCAGTAAGTGAGGCAGCATCTGAGGTAACTGTAGAACCTCATCTTTGTTTGAACCGTTTTGATCCAGTTGGGCTTTCAGAGTTATCAAAAATATTAGCTTCATCTAAACCTTCAACTTGCATTTTAGATCCAATCCCAACCAAATTATTTAAAGATGCATTTCGTTTGGTTACTGCCCCCATTCTAGATATAATCAATCTATCCTTAGTAAATGGATATGTACCACAGGATTTTAAGGTTGCTGTAATCAAACCTTCACTTAAGAAGCCTTCTCTGGATCCAGATGACCCAATGAATTATAGACCAATATCTAACCTTCCATTTTTATCCAAAGTCCTGGAGAAAATAGTGGCCATCCAAGTATGTGAGCATTTAAACACTAATGCTCTGTTTGAGGAATTTCAGTCTGGTTTTAGAGAGTATCACAGCACTGAAACTGCGTTAGTGAGAGTTACAAATGATATTCCCATGGCCTCAGATAAGAATCTTGTGTCTGTTCTAGTCTTGTTAGATCTCAGTGCTGCCTTTGACACAGTTGATGGTAATGTTCTTTTAGAAAGGCTTGAACATGTTGTAGGGATCAAAGGAACAGCACTAGGCTGGTTTAAATCCTACCTGTCTGATAGATATCATTTTGTTAACATACATGACAAATCTTCTTCATACTCCAAGGTTACTTGTGGAGTACCACAGGATTCAGTGCTTGGACCAATTCTTTTTACTATATATGTGCTCTCAATTGGTAAAATCATTAGACAGCATGGGATAAATTTCCACTGTTATGCTAACAATACTCAGTTATATCATTCTATTAACCCTGATGAACCTAATCGGTTAGTTAGATTAAAGGCTTGTCTTGAGGACATAAAAAATTGGATGACTCAAAACTTTTTGCTTTTAAATCAAGACAAGACTCAAGTTCTCATCTTTGGACCAGAAATTCAGAAAAGGGAATTGCTTAGTCAATCGCCTGACCTGAATGGCATTACATTAATCTCCGAGAACAAAGTAAGGAACCTTGGTGTTATATTTGACCAGGACATGTCATTCAAATCACACGTTAAACAGGTTTGTAGGATTTCCTTTTTCCACCTTCGAAATATTGCTAAGATTAGAAGCATCCTTTCCAGGAGTGATGCTGAAAAACTAGTTCATGCATTTATTGCATTTATTGAATGAACATCTGAGAAGACAAAAACATAATAATTAGCAGTATTTAAAGAGCACCAGGTTCCTGTATTGAATCATTCACAAACACAGTTTCGGAAATGTTTAATGAAATCGGTAACAAGAATTTGTTTCTCTGTGGGGACTTCAACATTGATTTGAAAAATACAAACAATTTATCAAACGACTTTGTAAATTCCATGCATCAGTTGAGTAGAGGGAGGTGGAGTGTACAGTCGGTAAAGACGGCTCTCCCTTGCCCTGCCTCCAACATGCCTCCATCTAAAAGGCTACGTTATCCAGAGTTATCTCTGTAGTTATGCTGCTATAGGCTTAGACTGCTGGAGGACACACTGACCACTTTCCACACTCTACTGCTTTCTTCTACAATCTGCTCCTTAACTGCATTATTTCCTGCTATTTCAGCTGTTAACTTTATTTTTTCTCTAAGTATTTTTCTCCCCAGAAGAAGCAACAATGACGTTCTGCTGAGCTGTGGTGGCCTCACGGAGGGGGCCATCGTCTAACACACTGCTGCTAACCATTTAATCATTCTCCCTCTCCTGATAATAACACTTTACTTTCCTTGACATTGAATGTGCTACTACTAGTTTACCCGTTTAATTATAGATTCACTAGGATAAATACAATAAAGTTTATCTCTCGCCAAATAGAATATTTACTAAGAAATCACAATGTAACTATAGAAACACTACTAGCGTGTGTGCGTGTGTGTGTGTGTGTGTGTGTGTGTGTGTGTGTGTGTGTGTGTGTGTGTGTGTGTGTGTGTGTGTGTGTGTGTGTGTGTGTGTGTGTGTGTGTGTGTGTGTGTGTACGCACGCGTGTGTATGCGTGTGTGCGCGCGTGTGTGTGTGTGTGTGCGCTCTGTCTTCTCCATCCCCAGTGAGTCATGGTGGATGGCTGCTTATACTGAGCCAGGATTCTCTGGTAGTTTCTTCCTGTTAAAAGGGAGTTTTCCTCTCCACTGTCGCTAAATGCTTGCATAGCATGAGGATTGCTGTAAAGACTCTGACACTAGTCAGTGACTCGATGCAACCTGCTGGGTTCATAGGAAACATTGTTCTGATTGGCTTAATTTCCTGACCTGTATTGGAATGTTTATCATGTGAAGTGCCTTGAGACGACTCTTGTCGTGATTTGGCGCTATATAAATAAACTTGAATTGAATTCAATTATTAAAAAAGGCTTAGGTCAAGAATATTACTAATGATATGACTGAAGGAGCAATATGTAAGAATTTTTGCAGTGAGATCATCCAGAATCAGTCTAATCCATCAAGCATGTGAAAAGGAAGGATTTATTGAAAAAGATTTCCTTCTTAGACGACTTGGGGGGGGGGGGGTCACTTTTTCTTCTTTCAAAAAACAAAAGCAGGGTGTAGTTTATAGCCTCTTTTTGAAAAAAATGCAGCCAATTAGCTGCAACGCAGTGGCGGCATCAGGGAGGATTAGATCGTTTATAAGTGGTCGGACGCTGGCTGCAATATGGCGCAATCGTGTCCTTTTTACAAAAGATTACGTGATGGTAGTATAAACGGGGTATTGGGGCAGTCTCAGTGCTGCCCCAGACTTCCGTTTAACATGAACGTAACTTGCCTTTTATTGCGATCAAAGCTGCACTTATTAAGTTTTCTTGACAAGCTGCTCCTAAAGGTGTCTATCCTCCACAGTCCCTCTGCAGTCTCTGGTGGTCTGAGCTCCAGCCTGTAAACAGGAGCGACCCCGAATTTATAATATACAGTTATAAAATTTTGTTCTTTCCATTCAATATTGCGTGTTCCATTTTGAACAGTTGAAAATTAAAAACTTATGGGATTTCTCTTATTATTAAAAAACCTCTTGACCTAGGATCATTTTTACCTTGACAATTTTTAAAACATTGAACCTCACATTTAGTGGGCTAAACAAACCTGGAAAAGTAAATGATTTATTTATGCATGAAATAGGTCAAAATGCCCAATTAAAGCCATTTAAATTCTATCTACGTCTAAACTCGTTTTTCTACTTAAGGTAGTTATTGAAGTATGTAAAAAAATGTCTCACTTTCTATTATTGTAAATTGTGTGTTTATGTCTTTGGCGTAATTCACTCGTCAAGTTAGCTATGCCGATTCTCTAATCTTAAGGCCACACCTGATTGCCCACAGATAATCTTATCAGATATTCTTGCCATGTGTGATGTGTTAAGACTGCATCGGTCAGCTCATAAAAACACGGAGACCACTCTGATAATAAATCACGGACATTCAACGCGTTGGATTGTTTTACTCTGATATCCCAACATGCGTGGTGTGCCCCAAGCACAGATGAGCGTGAGCCAGTTTAATGGTCACGTGCAGTCAATCAGAGAGTGAGATGACAGAAGCCCGCAGCAGAGAGCAAGAAGAATCAACACTTCTTCTCCTCAGACATGTTTGTTTACTCTGAAGTCACATGAGATCTCAAGATCTTTCCCATCTGACCAGAAAAGATTCACAAGTGAAGTTGAGTTGAGGCAGTTTCCACTATAGAAGTGCGAAGTCTCATGTTTTTAAAATCATCTGACATTTTTGGAATCCCGCCATGTGAACTGGGTATTACAGACATATATCAAATCAACAGTTTAGGTAATTTCATGACACGGGGAAGGCAAAAAGGGAAACTCAGTTTTCGGATCTGTTTCTATCGATTTTTCTGAATCATTTCTCCTTTTTCCTCACACATCTACCCCTCTTTCTGTTTCTGAATACATTTATAAGTGAAAGTGTTGGCTCGAGGGCAAAAGAAGAAGAGAGAATGAAAGAAAACATACTCATGGCCTAAACAAAGTGCAGAGTGACTTCAGGGTCTGGGATCTTCAAACAAACCCCTCCTGGGTGTCATGGGGACCAGGAAGTGGAATTAAGTGCTATATTAGCTGACCTTCATCTTGTTGTTTGTCCCAACCTGCCTGGCTGGGATCACGGCTGGTCGGTAACCACGGTCTCCGGCTCCAACAATGCCGGCATTTCTATCGGTAAAAAAAAACCACACTGGCTTTAGGGGTTTACAGAGCAAACAAGGGGAGCACTGCCAAACACTCCTCGCTCCCACATTTCACAATCGTTGTCTATATTGCCATTTCTCCCTCTTGTCTCCTGCCCATCCACAGAGCTCTGAGAAGCCAGCAGACAGTTCTGGGTCGAGTGTGAGACTGAAATGTTGGAAAACGAAGGACTGGCTTGTGTACCAAACTACTGGTGTTGACAAGATGCACCAAAAACTCCAAATCTGGAATCCAAAGTCACTGTATGGTATTGAATAATCAGTAAAACTTTAAATTAACATGTTTTTCTTCATTTTGAAGCAGTTCCTGGTGTTTTACCCTTATAGAATATTATAGTCTTGGCTTGTTACGTTTCATCCAAACAGCTAGCAGGTTGTGGGATCTGAAGTTGGTCTGGGCCATCTCTCTCCCGTTTTGAAACCAGTTGCAGGGTATTCGCGGGTCCTTAGAAAGTCTTTGCTTTTCCAAATTTAAGGCCTTAAAAATCCTTACAAATGACAAATAATCCCTAAATACAGTTTCCAAAAGTGTTAAATTACCAAAGACCCAATAAACAAGATTCTGTTATTTCTATAAAATTTTCGTGAATTTCTAGTTAGTGTTCAGCATTTTTTGTGTACGATGTTGGCGTAAGCGGAACCGTACACATTGTTGGTTGTGAAAGGGGGCTATTTTTAGATGAGCACATTAGCTGGTTAAGCTAGTGGGAGCTTGCGCCATGGGGAAGTGCAAGTTTACTGGATGGCTAATCCCACGTTCGCGGCGTGGTTAGCACCGGTTTCAGGCAATAGCTGGAAATTATAGCTTACATTTAATTTTAAAAAATAGCTTAAATTTGGTCAAAGTGGCCTTAAAAAGGTCTAAAAATGTCTTACATTTGGCTCCTTTAAACCTGCTGATACCCTGGATTGTCACTAGCTTGGGGGTGAGAATTGATTCTGGACATAAATTTGATGCTCACATCAACTTTGTGATCCGATCCTGTTTTTTCCATCTGCGACGTCTTTCAAAAATCAAGCCTATGTTGTCGAGAGTCCAGCTGGAGCGGGTACTCCATGCATTTGCAATCTCTAGATTAGATTACTGCAACTCTCTGTGCTGGGCTTAATCAGTCATTACTGCGCCATCTTCAGATTGCACAGAACAGCTCTGCCAGGTTTCTGACTGGGGCCAGGAAGTGGGATCACATCAGTCAATCAATCAATCAATCAATCAATCAATCAATCAATCAATCAATCAATCAATCATCAATCAAACCAAATCAAAGATACTTTATTAATCCCAGAGGGAAATTAGAGTTTCAGTACACACAATTCAGAGATCAGACATACATGGGCAAGACACATGACAAGAATTGGTGAGTGTAGTCACTCGCAACCCGAGTTGCGCTACCTTAATAGCTACATGAGGATTGATTCAGGTGGAGGGAAAAAAAGGCACTTCAAAGTTACCCTCCCTCCAGGAGGGCAGCTTTGCTCTGCAAAAATACACCTCAAACAGATATGCAACAGACTTCAGACAACACAACATAAGTGTCCACCAGGTGGGGTGGTGGGTTGGGACTATACACACTTCAGTTCCTGCAGCCACGATAGAAGCAGTGCAGGTCACCTTAGTCTGGATACGGGGGGGGGGGGCATTGAGGGTTGGAGGGTTGCAGTGACCCTGGATGACTCGGTGGCCTTCCCGCAGTCCCGCCCAGGCTGGGAAAGGCGGCAGAGTTGAGTTGCCATAGCGACTGCACATTCCACATATCTTCTGAGGGGGGAGTCTTCGTTTGGAGCCTTGCAGGCTCAAGGGCACCAGATTCCGATTAGAAATTGTTTTGGGGCCAGACAGAGATAATTTCCTCTCCGTCTTATGGTCTGTTGGTCCTCAACCTCTCAGAATCCCAATAATGGACATTAATCTATCCCAATCCGTGCTGATTCGTCCACTCTCTCCTTGATGGCATCCATCTTTTGTGCCAAAGAATGAATCTTCGCCAAAGTCCCAAGCTTACGATTCATTTAGACAATTATGTGAGTCTGTGAATTCACAGAGCGGTGCAAACCATCTCTGAGCTCCGGGATCACGCCAATATTCCTCGACAGCTCGTTAATTTTCCGGAAAGCCAGGAAGCCTCCAAGGCCAATGAGCAGGAAACCTGACACCAAAACCACGAATATCCACACGTCTTCAGAGTCCTCCACAGACAGCTGAGATAAACAAATCAAGTTCCACTGTGTCCAGGAGTCCATGACGTGTCCAACTGGGTCTGTCCCGGAGGGGCATCCGGGAGCCCCTTCTCCCGTTCTCATTGTAGAAAAAATGTTATCAGTCGCGTTGAGAGACCAACTGACGAGATCCATTTAAATGTATTTCAGTTTCCAGAAAAATGCAGAAGCGGCCGTGCACCCAACACACTCAGACAGACAAAGGCCTTGAGGATAAGATATGGAGGAGAGGAGGAAAAAAAGCGTCTGCACCCTCCAAGAGCTGGAAGAAGAGGTCCTGCACTGGCTTCCTGTCTTTTATCAGATGCGTTTGAAACTCCTGGTTTTTTTCTTTAATTTATTTCAGGGAGTTGCCCCTCCTTACTTAGCGGCGCTCCTGAAGAGATGTTAACTACAGAACTACAACTTCTGAAGTTGCAAGTGTGATATTCTGGCCACGGGGCGATGGGGTCTGAGAGACATTTCATTAACCCTGTAAAGGGTCATTTTAGCGCATACTGGCTCAAGAAAAGGATCTAAAAACATGAAAAAGTTGCAAATTATGCCTTTAAAGTGACTCGGAGTCAGCTGCAGTTTCAGAGCCTATTCTCTTCCAAATGAGCTGTGCTTTGTGCCAATTCTTAACACATACTGAAAAGCTCAGCTGTGTTTGAAGCCCTTCGATCTTTACTGTATTGATAATATTTTCCCAAAGCTTTGCCCGGACTTATATAAGTCATATTTACTGAAAACATCTGCACGCGCTGACCTTCTCTTTTCTCAGCTAGCTGTCTGTTGTAGAGGTTTAGGTCTGTTTTAGCCATCGGTCGTCATGTCGCTCCATCCTACTTACACCGACATACAAGCAGAAAGTAAAGGAGAAGTGGTCCTGTGCTGCTTGTAAATCAGGTTCCTTCACTTGCTTGGATTAAAGTAAGAAAACATCAAACAGTCAGGAAACAGAACTGTCGTATAAAACCTGGTGGAGATCTGGTGGTGAGGATTTTTTTGCTTCAGGGCTTTTCTATATTCCTTATGTGTATTAAAAACAGTGCACACGTCTGTGTCAGCTTATTTTTTCTTTAATATAGGAATGCAGTAAAACCTGTTTTTATGTTTTATGCGTTAAAGGTGGTTGCCCGGAGTTCAGGATCAAAACGAAAAGAAGGAAATAGAAGCTCCTGTTTCTATGTGATGTGTATCTCTGTGTGTGTGTGTGTGTGTGTGTGTGTGTGTGTGTGTGTGTGTGTGTGTGTGTGTGTGTGTGTGTGTGTGTGTGTTCTTCAGTAGGTGGTGGGATTCAATCTCATCTCTGCATCAAATTGAAGTGGCCATCAAAAGCCCACCATCACCAGAGGGATCAGACGCATCCCGGTCATGGTAATCATCCACAAGGTCACAGGAGGACGGCTCAGGTCAGACTGCCAGCTGGGAGAACACACACACACACACACACACACACGTTTAGGATAATGACCTTGGGTTCCATGTGGTAGCGTTAAGGAGAACCCTCATTAGCACAGCTTGTAGGAGCAACACAGATTTTCTAATATAAAACTCTCAGAACCTTTAAAAAATGTAAAAGTCGTCTGTTTTTCATCATTTCTTTATATTTCCTGACAAAGCAACCAGATTTCCTTTGAAAATGATTTAATCAACAGTTTCTGAAGGCGGTTTCTCAGATGTTTTAATGTGTTTTTCTGTGAAAATGATCAGCCTCAGTTTAGAGAAACCGTTCTGACAAGACAGACGAGCTCATGGCTGGTCTGAGTGAGGGCCGTTCAAAGGTGTTTCTGCTGAAATAACCAATGAAATATAATATCAAATATTTTCTTCTGTCTGCTCCTTTTAACTCAGCACTTTGTTTTTATGCATATTCCGTTGTTTTTATTGAATTTTTACTTTGGAATGAATTAAATAAAAAACTAAAAGGTTTAATGCAAACATTAGCTGTGAAGCTAATGTTGGACGTCTGACTGACATTAAATGTGGGATTTATGACAATTTAAAGGTTAGAGAAGGAGCATCAGCATGAGATTGGGACGTAAAGGTCAGTGGTCCCAGTGCGAATAGCCATTAGGCGTTTTGATCATAACTAATCTCTATTTCTACAATCTTAGGCTGTTCAATAAAGCAGTCAACAACAGGTGATCACCTGTTCACGTCAGAATGTCACTTCACAGAAAGGACACTTATCTCAGATCTAGGGTTAAAAAAAATCCCACGTAACTGAAGGGATGAGCCAGTGCCGTGTCGACACACAACATGTAAACTAAACTGGTTTGTTCTCAGATTCTTACAAAGAAACACTTCGTTTCCACGTGTTTAGTTAAATATATGAAGATGGTCAAAATTAACTCAATTCCAGATGTACTTCCAACACGATTAAAAACGTGTATGTGGTTGCAAAAGAAAGAAGAAATGTTGCATGAGAACATTGTTCATTAAATTTGGGAGGAATAAACACAATCTGTAAGGAGTGAGAAGGCCTCCCTGCTGAAGGAAAAACGAAACAAAGTTGTGATTTTCCAGCAGTCTGAGCGTCAGCACAGAGCGAGAGAGCATTTTCTTCTCTAGCCCAGCAGGGGTGCCTCCAGAAAATTTTGATAGGGGTGGCCAGATGGGGCCAAATACATTTTTGGGGTGGCACACCAAACTGGTCCTTGTGGTAACTCTGGGAGAGTTTAGCCTGTGGCGATGTGCTGCATTGCTCCTTTATTTGTTTTTATTAAAAT
>SSNQ01034560.1:563714-583193 GCA_006942095.1 Nothobranchius kuhntae
AAAAATAACAAAATTTAAACACAATTTGTTCTGTTTTTAAGACCAATTTGAGTGTAGAGGTCGGCTGGTTTTGAATACATCCCAGAAGTTTTGAAGGGGAGGGGGGCGATGACTGTATCTTTTACATGGAGGAACCCTCTGCACGACCGCACCGTCACTCGCAGGTTTTTGAAAAGGTGAATTGAAACCCAGTAGTTGGTTCTCACCAACGCGTTTCTCCCAGAAAATACAAAAATGGATCAAACTCTGAGCTACGAGCTAACTGAAGCTAATGGGGAGCCTAAGTCACACCTAACTACTTCCGCATCATGGGTTAGGGTTGTGGCCTTAGAAACGTCCATCTGCTTCCGGCTCATGGGTCCCCGGAAGGACGAAAAAATGGAGGAGGAGGAGGAGGCTGTAATTTCAGCAGGTGGAAACAACCACCATAAATATGGCCATGTGGTAAGTAGCAGCTATGCTAGGGGAGAGGAGATTCTGTGGTGACGTCATATATGCGACGTGCTGATGTCCGATTTGTAGTCGTGCTACTTACGAACCTTTACAAGTTGATAAATCTCAAAGTACGTGACTGGCGTGATCGTAACACCCGTCATTACTTTTGAACATGAGCATGGACCTAAATGGTATAGGACAGCGTACCTAACAAACTGGCCATAGAGAATTTTTCTAGAGATGTATGTAACATTTTTAACACTCTCTGCCAGAGTTATGCAGCAGCAACATCACCAAAGAGCACTGAAGCAGTTTGACCTGCAGCTGAACACCTCTCAGCTACTCTGCTTTTTAAAAATATGTGCACAAGTGCACAGAGGAGAAGCAGAGAGCTCCGAGGAGGTGGTGCTGGCGCTCTCTGCTGCCCCCGCGGGTCGTAAATCCTCCATCAGACAGGCAGGCTGAGCCGGGACGTTCAGACATCGTGGGAAGCTGATTTATGGATCCATGTAACCTCTGGAGTTTAAAAATAACAACAGCAAATCTTGCTCACAGTGGAATTCCTCTGCATTGTGCTGATGGTGTTCAACTTTGAAGCATTTTCATGGAAATATTATCGGCCTCTGTTTCTGCTCAGGCCAAAACGAGCTCCTCCTGCCTGCTTCACGCTTGCTGTCTGGACAGAAAACGGTTGATTGGCTCCACCAGCACCTGCAGGACAGCAGAAGGAGCCAGTAACTCATGCTGGGGCAGATCCCAGAGCTGGCCTTTCTGGTTGAAGGCTCAACTGCACATCAAAAGTTTATTCTGATACCCATCATTTCCTCACTGGGCCCCTGTTTAATGGAGTGCAAAGTTCACTTTTTATATTTCTACAGGTGTCAGAGACAAGGAGGTCCCCTTTGATGGAAAAAATGGAACATTTCCAACAGAAGTACATCTTTTTAGAGGGAAATGTGGAAAACCAAATTAATTTAAAGCTTTATTTTCAGGGGAATGGTTCAGACATCACCAGTCTGGAGAAACAACCATTATTTCTTTGCTTAGTATTCAGCAAGTATTCAGAGCCCTTTTTAATCTGGTTACTTTATCGGGTGTTATGGAGAAAAACGTTAAGAGGATATTGCACCCATTAGTGAAACTGAGTCTGTTGCTATATTCCCCAGAGTTAGCAAAGTGGGAAAAAGCCTTTTTCCACCAGCCCAGTCATTCTCCTGAACCGACCATATTCCATTAGCTTTAGCTTAGCATAAACAATGTAAGTGAATGGCAACAGCTAGCATTTCAATCACTCAAATTCAAACTGACACCTACTGCTGTAAACAGAAATGTGTGGCTACTAGGCCTATACCTGGTACCAGGGGTGCCTCTGGAAAACTTTGATAGGGGTGGCCAGACAGGGCCAAAGAAATTTTTGGGTCGCACACCAAATTGGTCCTTGTGGTAACTCTGGGAAAGTTTAGTCAGTAGCTAATTTGTTTTTATTAAAAAAATAAAAAATACGTGTCCAAAACATTTAACTTAAATTTAACAAACACAAATATTTCAGAAAAAGACATTTCAGTTATTTAAAATGTTATTTCAAAATTTCTTTTAAAATGTATATATATATATGTTTTTGTTTTTTTAACATGTTGCTGTGTTGACAAAAACAATGGAAAAAAAACATTTTTTAAATGGTAAGCAGCAGAAACATATGTATTATTTTTTTATTCAGATTATTTCTTTACTCATTAATTGTATTATTTTTATTTGGATTAACAATTATGTCTTGAATAAACAAGATCAATTTGTGGTTTGAGTGAACATTAATATGATTTATTAACACTGGCTTTTCCTGGGGGTGCCATTGCCTGGTACAGTGTTTCTAAGGAACAGCGTCTCGTTCTTGCACCTTGTAGAGGTGGCTTACAGTGGTGCTTTGTCGTAACATAGACCCAAATATAAATCAGCTGTAATTCCACCATGGTGTTTATTTTTTTTTCATTTGTAGTTGATATGATCATTTAGGTCACCAAGGGAAAATAGGATCATTATTCAGTAATTTTCATGAATTTTCACACAAAATTGCACAGAGCAATTTTTTCTTCTGTTACCATTCACTTACATTGTTTATGCTAAGCTAAAGCTAACAGAACACTGCCAGATCAGGAGAATGACTGGGCAGGTCCAAAAATGCATTTCCCATTGTATCCAATTCTATGGAATGTGGCGATGTAGCCTCTGACGAAACAAAAAAAAAAAAAAAGCATGTATCCAAAAAGGTCTGTAACTTTTTTCTGTTCTGCTTACCTTGGCTATAGAGCTTTCACAGGAAATGACGTACGTTTATCTCCACATGACTTTTATTTTTAACGGATGTATAACACTGCTTTGTGTTTGACTTCCGGTCTGGCTTGATCCAAACTGCAGAGTTTGAAGTGTTTTGGAAGCGTAGTGCGTAGAAAAATAGTGAAACGTAATTATAGTGCCCCTTCGAATCTGGCACATACTTTAGACTTTTCCCGCCAGTGGAAAGGAGCCCATCCATTATAATGGGGGCTAATTGCCGTGAAATATGTTTTGTATCCGTTTCGCCACGCTTCCTCATCCAGGAGAAAGAAGATTCAGACCTCATGCCACAGCCTTTCCTTGTGGTCGCACGATTACACCTCTGAGAAAATTTTTCATTGTTGGTCATATTATTTAGCAGGAACTCTGCTGATCAATAGTAAAATGGCTAAACCATAGACATCTATATATGTAGATACCTCTTTATGCGCTAGATCACTCTCCAGCATGTAGTGACACGTCTACAAATACATGTGTGTAAGCTACTGTAACTGACACGTTAGCATGGGAGTGTGCAGAATTCCTGCATGTTTTAGATCTTTCCATGCTTTAACGCAGCTGATTTGTTTGAATTAGTGATGAACCGCTCCTGTAGACGCTGATGAAGGCTGAGGACACTTTTCAGCTTTATTAAGGTGTTGAAAACACAGCAAGGGGAGAGGAAAACATTTTGTTAATTTGACAGTGATTTAAACACTAAGGGGTGTTATGACTTTATGTCTCTGCTCGAGCAGACGCAGCAGATCATGACATGTAGGTCATAAACAGGACATTCATGACGCTATAAGAGCGACCGGTCCGGTCCACGACGGCAAAGAAACTGTTGCATTTCTGTCGTTAGCATTTTCTTTTCATTGTTACAGATTTTTTAAAATAATGTTCATGCTTCACAATCTTTTGCTGTCAGTCACATGCAGACGTGTAGGTATGCATGTGCAACGCAAATAATGCATGTGTACAGTTGTCAAGGCGGTTATCATCGGTTCTGTTATTGATATGTTTCCCCAAATGCAAAACTCAAACGGACAAACACGGACTCTCATTGCAGGCTTGTTCTTGGCGAACTCCTCAGAGGAACTGCAGACACAGCAAAAGCTTGGGCGTAATTACCGATGCTTCAAGTCAAACTTTGGTCTCGGCCTAATTCAGATTGTGTTAATCTTCCCCGAACGGAGTCTGATCAAAGAGCTCTCCACAACAAACTGTCCCGTTGTGAGCAGGAGGATTGGGCCCAAAATGCAGAAACCAGAACTACTCAGGCAGGAGCGGTAGTACAAATAAAAATTCCTTTTATTTAGGATGAAGAGCAAAATCCAAAGGAGCAGGAAGCTAAGCCTGGTATGAAAACACTGAATGAGAAAAACAAAAGCTCACTTATGAGCGGGAACCTAGCGTTCTAGAGGGGAACAAAGACAATGGACCAACAAACACTGAGAGGCAAGACAGGGTTATATACACAGGGGCTGGGTGATGGAATTGGGGACAGGTGAGACTAATGAACTGAGTAGAGGAGCAGAAACAAGCAAGGGAGAAACCCAGATCTAAATCCTGTAAAACAAAAGCTACTAAACTAAACTAAACTAAACACCGTAGAACAAAGGCACAGGGGATCTAAAAATAAGTAAATGAATGATCTTAGTGGGGAAGGAAACACAACACACTAAAGGAGATATGAACTAGAAAATCTGAACCTATAGAAAACTAAGTGGAGTGACTAGGAGGAACATGAGGGAAACCTGGAGGGGGCTGGGGACCAAAAGGACACAGAACATGACACAAACAAGATATGAACATTTCTACTGAATCTCATATTAAAAACGCTCAACTATCGCTTTAAGATGACTCTTTTGTACAACATTAACTGCTTTGTGTACAGTGCTGAGGTGAAGATACTCATCACTCTTCTAGACAGCACAACACGTCTTCCTCTGACCCCATAGTCGTGTTCCTTTTCATCCCAAAGTGCTACAAACTCAAGCTAATGATGAGGGAATGCCGACAGATTTCTGTTGTTGAGCTGGAGCTCAGTCATGTCGCTCCCCCAAGAAGCTTTCACTGTGGTAGGTGTTGTTGTTTTTAAAGGCACAGAGGAACAATCCAGCTCCACACCCCCCACTCAACCCCGCACGGCTGTCATCGTCCCCACTCACAAGGCCAAGATGAGCAGGAAAAACACTAATCATGTCATCGCTGTTCTGGATTGTAGCAAGATCCCCGTTTAGCGAGATAGCAGCTTGTAATTACTGTGTCCTCCAGTGCTGAGGGGTGCCGGCGGCCTGGCCATCGCCAGGATAAGCAGCCGAGGAGCTCAGTAGGAAATACATCCTAAATTCTTTTGCAGCGTTTTCTACAGCAAACTGTTGCTGCGCCACTGACGACGGATGCTAACTGAATCCACTGATGACAAGTTAAAACTCCCTAAATGTCTCAAAGAAGTCTAGAGGCTTTTAATTATGTCAGCAACAGTCAATAAATGTGCAAATATATCATCAGAACATCAAGAAGTAGAGGATTAAACATTTACTTAACACTACTATTTATAAGATATTTTCATGTAAAAAAAAAAACGTAAATTCTAGTTCCTATAGATCTAAGTGTTTCATATTCATTGAAAAATTAATTCTGTTGGAAGGATGTTTCAGAAAAATAAACTAAAGATCCAACCATTTCCTCTCTTCTTTAATGAAGATAAGGTTAAATTATAGCACAGTAAATCAAACGTAACACCAGCTGTTGAGAATTTCATCAGGGACATTTAAAACATGAATATTGCTGTAAAGAAACAGAAAAACTGACAGTACCACTGCTGAGAAACGTTTTACAGTAACTAACTCGCATCCAGCTGCCAGTAAATTACTGTAAAGGTTAACCAGCATCTTATAAGTGAAGTAACGTTTTAAAGGTACTTTTGACAGTTAAAGGTGTGGATTACTCGTGTAATCAATCAGTGGTCTCTAGAAGGAATGAATGCCTTGCAGGCAGAACTCAGGGAACAAAACAGCCAACAAACCCGTCTCAGCAGGCCAAGTCCACCACATCGCAGCTGAGCTTCAGACGACAGGATCTGGAGTCTTACTTCCTGATATTTCAACATCTCACCTCTGATTGGTGAGCAACGCGACTCTACCAGTGACTCTGCTTGCTCTGCAGCGTTGATGTTTTATCTCCACAAATAATAACTAATAACAAAATAACACAAGCCTGGAGGAGATCTATGTTTACGTTTATGTTTACTTATTTGGCAGTCGCTTTTATCCAAAGCGACTTACAATTTATAACCTGTAGGGCATGTTGTGATCTGCTGTGTGGTGGAGTTGCTAATGCTAACGTTAGCTTCTACTAGCAGAGACGATCTCTGCTTTTTCCTGGACGCTAAACCAACAACAGCCTTCCCCGTCGTGAGATAAGATGGATGAGTCCATGAGTGTAGTGACAGTGTGACGTAGATCTGTCAGGCTTTTCTGATCCTAGAGGTTCACCGACTGTTTTCTATGAGAAGCTAATGCAAGAGATAGGTGTAGGAGACTATTTTCATGTTCAGCCTGCATGAAGAACTCTGAGTTACGGTGCCTGTCTGGTGACATTGAGGGAAGAAACAGTAACTCATGGCCAGGAGATACATTACGTGGCCACGTATTAATATCTCGTGGGAAAGCAATAATAACTCATGGCCACGAGTTTTTTTTCCTCAATGTCACCAGACGGGCACCGTACAGAGTGACCCATTAGAATCAGAAAAAAACTTTAGAAAAGAAAGAAACTGATCTTTTATATAGCACATCTCAAGATAAAAATCCCGAGGCGCTTCACAAAAACAAAAAATTTTTTAAGTATAAAAAATGTTTCAAAAATCATTAAAAATATGTTAAAGATGAGAAAAAATTAAAATTGTGATTTGAAAAATGTATGGAAAGAGAAAAAATGAATAGGAAAGAAGGAAATCAGTGGATCCCGGTGGAGGCAGAATTGGTAGAAATTCTGAAAAATACATTTTCAGTGAGCCACACCTTTATAGGCACATTACGTAAGAATGAAGTAAGAATGACATCCTCTGGTCAAATCTGGTTACTGCAGCTCATTTTCACTACCTTTCTGTGATTTTCACGATGGTTGCTGGCTACGGATCAGCACCAGAAGATTCTAGATGATGAGTGAAGAACATTGACATTAATATATGGACATCTGCTTTCCATAGCCTCCAATATCACTTTTTTGAGGCCAAATGGGAGGTGGCCACCACCGCCATTTTGACCGTGTCACAGGTTCCGTCAAGCCCAGACAATTCCATAAAAGGGAAGAGAGGAGGAGCTGAGGGTGGGGCTGTAAGGCTGGGTTGAACTGACAACACCCGGTCGAACTAGCTACAAGCTAACCTGAAGCTAACCCAAAGCTAATGCGGAGGTGGGAGCTAAGCTAATGGCGGTAGCAACCTAGCTACAACCGGAGTTAACTGTGCACAACACCAGAGCTTCTGAGTCAGAGATACGCCGGGCTGACCGCTGGGTAAAATCGGGTAGAACACAGAGGTCTCTGAGACCTCCACAAGCCGGCAGCCGCGCAGCAGACAAGCGCTGCTGCGGTCTGAGATGCGCAGAGCTGCCGCTGGGGAGACCCGGGTGGAAAGGTTTCCATCCCAGAGCTCCACAAGCCGGTATTCCCCGCAGCAAACAGAAGCCGCGATCAGACAGATGCGCCGAGCTGCAGGGAGAAACAGCCGGCATTCCGCGCAGCAAACAGAAGCCGCGAAGCCAGGGGAGAAACGGGTGGAAAACATCGGTCTCCCGAGAGCTCCACAAGCCGATAGTCGGAACCCAGCTCCACCAACATGTTATATTTCAACCCATTTTCTAAAATGCAGCATTGTGTTAAATGCACTGGATTTTACCCTATTACATTTAAATTTCATGGTTAAACAGTACATGTTAAAATGTAAGCTCAGCTCGGCAGTGACCTAAAATACATAAATATAATTTTACTTACCGAAAAAAATGAAGTGGAGACTCCTTGGACGCTCTATTAGTGCAATTAATGCCACAGCAAGTCATTTTGTCCAACAATTGCACAAAAAATATCCAAAAAAGAACGCAGAAACACAGAGACTCAAAATGCCGGATCAGTTTCCAAGCCAGACCGAGGCTCTACTGAGGCCTTTCCACGGAGCTAGCTCTGCGGTCACGTGGGTCTGATGCTCATTAATTATACAGAATTTTAGGCTTTTAATACACTTAAACAGAAGAGTGAGAAAAAAATTCACCCCCCTCAGAGTTGTCATGAGTGTAAACTAGATCATTTAAACCAAAAACATGTTTTGGTACCAGGCTGTAAACATGTTTATTTCTGCTGTGAAAATGTTTTTTTTAACATGGGAGTCAATGAGGATTTGCCCGCTTCTGACACCAGCCCCCAGCGGATGAGGGTGGAACTGCAATTTTTGGTACTTCCGGGTTTGACTCAATTTTAGAGCTCCATTGTGGGGGCTTGATGAAGAAGACAAGTCATACACAAGAAGTTGATGAATGCATTTAACTATAATATGGAGATGTTGGTAATAGCAAAAGTAGCTTGAGATTTACTTAGAATCGACTGTTTCTAATTCACCGTTAGCATTGTTAGCTCAACGTTAGCCTCTAGCCTTTTAACCTAGCAATAGAGTAAAACAAAAAAATGCCATGGCTTCTTGGGGCTAAATAACTTCTGGGTCACTACTATTCACTGGCTCAGGCTCTTACCTGCATTTTGCAGTAAAATATGTGATTCCCAGTGAACTCAGAGGGGATAGCATGATCTAAATCACGCACTGTCTCTTTATGCACATCAGCTCAAAAGGTGATGTGATGCACTCACTGGTGTGGTTAGGTCCTGCAAGGGGCAGTGTGGAGCTGGGAGTTCAATGTG
This sequence comes from Nothobranchius kuhntae, assembly GCA_006942095.1. NCBI lineage: Eukaryota > Metazoa > Chordata > Actinopteri > Cyprinodontiformes > Nothobranchiidae > Nothobranchius > Nothobranchius kuhntae. Next base: position 572,376 of record SSNQ01034560.1, read on the forward strand.
GTGATGAACTACAAAAGTTCCCGCGGCAACCCTGCAGGCTCACGGGTTTTAGCAACCCCTCAGCTGGTTTCACGTGTTTAGAAAATGTTTCAGATCTTTGAGTTCAGCTCATTAAAAATGGAAGAAAAATTAAAGTGTTATATTTGTGTTCAGTGCAGTTGTGAGACAATCTGAGCTTGAAAGATTTGAGGATGATGTTCATATTTTTGTTTAAGTGACCAAAAATTGTACAAAGAAAAAAGCTAAAGATAAATAAGGTTTGAAGCCTCGTATCGTAGATGTGTGCTTGTTATTCTGGAAAAATCTTTGGTGGAGAAGATTCTTCAAAATAAAACAATTAAACAAAAAAATGTTATAAACAATGTATTTATCTACAAAATGAAACTATATTTCAACTTTTATACTATTATTATTATTATTATTATTATTATTAGTAGTAGTAGTAGTAGTAGTAGTAGTAGTAGTAGTAGTAGTAGTAGTAGTATTACCTTAAACTAAATTATAACTCTTAATGCCTTGAACGAATGTTTTTCTTTGTTCATTTATTGATTTTTTTTTAGGGGTGGTTTTTTTAATTGTTGTATTTTATGTATTTATTTATTTTAGGTCTGAACTTTAAAGGGGCAACAGACATAAATGACCTTTACTCCCCAACCTTCCTATATTTAATAAACAAATACATTTGAAACTTATTTGAGGAAGTTTGTGGAGTTTACTGGTCTGATGTTGCTTTGGGGAGCTGGTTTCTACAGGTTATGGGTTACTAAGTTAATAAGCGTGGAGACTGGTTAGTTTATCTGGATGCAGGACACTGCTGGTGCTGAAGGTGAACTTCAACACTTTAACACACACACACACACACACACACACACACACACACACACACACACACACACACACACACACACACACACACAAGAACCTCTCACAGACTTCCCACCACATCCCACATTCCTGGACAAAATAAAATAACCGTATTCTGGGAAAAGACAGAACTGCAGTTAGATACAACACCAAAGCTGTTATGGATCACACCCAAGAGTCTTTCTGTATTAAAACATCCATTTTTGCTCACTTATCCGGGGTCAGGTCGCAGGGGAAGCAGCCTGAGCAGGGCGGTCCAGCCACTTGGGTCAGCTCCTCGGAGAAAATCCTAAGGCATTCAGTGGCCAGTGGATGGAGATATTGTTCCTCCAGCATGTCCTGGGTCTTCCTTGGGCCCGAGCCACCTCAACTGGCTCCTCTTTATGTGGAGGGGCAGCAGGTCTACCCCGAACCCCTCCCGGATGACCGAGCTTCTCACCCTATCTCTAAGGGAGAGCCCAGCCGCCCTGCGGAGAAAACTCAGTGCAACATTTATTTTAGAGTTTAGACAAACCAATAAAACGAAGTTTAAAATGAATGAAGAATAAATGACTCAAAGACAAGTCTAAAGATTTTATTTTACATCCATTTTTATTAATTTATCTTATGATTATATACAGTTACAACACAGCCGTACATTCGTAAACAAGGGGCATCCAAACCTGAGGAAGGTTCCTGTTTTATGCTAAATGTTGCTGATGGCGAACTTCCATGACAGAACACCACAGTGTTGGTTTAGTGTTGTATTCAGTTAGCTTACTGCTACGACCCAGCAAAGTTCGCCAGAAATCAGCACAGAAGTTCCCAAAAACTCTGATAAAAATGACAAAAATCAGAGAGGAATGAAATGATTTCTTCATTTTGTTTTTAATAATGTTTATTTGTTATAAGGAAAATACATTAAAATGAACACAACTGTTGGCGGATCACAAACTATGTCATCAACTGGGTCTAAATAAAGGGTAAAGATGACGTTTCATAGACTAAACTAGGTGAAGTCGACTGGAAGTTTTCTGGAACACTTCTTGGTGTTCATGGATCCATAACATCAGACACTTTTAATTAAATGAAACAGAAACACACTAATTATTACATCTAATTTTAAAACATCATGAAAAATCTGAGGATTTTGTGTTATTTTATCTGAAATCCTTTTTTAATTGAATGTAAATCTTTTAACAATGAACTCCCAGCCCAACACTGCCCTCTGCAGGACTAAATCGCACCAGTGAGTACATCACATCACCTTTTGAACTGATGTGCATAAAGACACGGTGTGTGTTTTAGACCATGCTGTCCCCTCTGAGTTCACTGGGAATCACACATTTGTGCCTTTTCATCTTCACCCCGCTGAGATTCCACCCTGGAGGTCAGCTGGACCTTGAGCGGAGACTCGGATAAAACTGGTCGCAGATCACTTATGTCTAAAAGAGAATTATGGATGTTTTTTGTCTTCAGTTGTCTTGTATGGTTGCGGACATGTCTCCACCCAGACAGCTGGGTGGTCTGCTGAGCTGAATGTGACCCCAGTAAAGACCTTTGTTCCAAGTGGATCTGAGCAACGCCCGCTCGAGCATGAAGCCCACGTTTGTTCCAGAGTCAAGGGGCAGCCATTCTCAACTTATTCAAAACAAAAACGAACAAAAAAAGCTGTGTTTGCTATAGAAATGCTCTGCATTGGTGCTGGCCAACTGTTCACACATAAAGAGAATTTATACATTCATCCTCCTTTGATGAATCCATCCATCTAATCAGCCCAATAAGGCTGAACGAATCACACCTTATTCACACTGAAATGTGTATTTACTCACACATCATCCTTAATAGGCAACAGCATGTTAACAGAGAAAAGAAAACATCATATTTTCTATGTTTTCATTCATAAATGACCTTAAAAATCCTTTAAAGCTTCTTTAAACGCTGTTTGCATCACCACAGCACACCTAGCCTAGTTTTAGATCACACAGAAGATGCATAATGGTGAAAACTACTCCTCTGTTTTTGGTAACTTCTATTGTTAAAACTTGAGAAATAAGAGACGGTTTGATTACTAAATGACTAAAGGTCACTTGACCTCCAGGGGCGCCTCCAGAAAATTTTGATAGGGGGTTGCACACCAAATTGGTCTTTGTGATAACTCTGGTTGAATTTAGTCTGTGGCGATGTGCTGCACTGCACCTTTATTCGTTTTTATTCAAATTAAAACAGTACGTATCCAAAACATTTAACTTAAATTTTACAAACACAAACATCCAGTCTGTCGTTGTGTCCTAGTATGTCAGTTATTGAAAATGTTATCCCAAATTTTATTTAAAAATGTATTTTTTAGGTTCGTTCACCTGTTGCGGTTTTCACAAAAAAATAAATAAATAAATACAGCAGCAATTTTCTAGGGGTGGTCATGGCCACCCCTGGCCACCCCTTGGGGACACCCTTGGTGACCTCGGCGTGGGGGGAAGAACGTTCGGTTCCATATATTTGGAAACTAGCTACGACTTTGTGCAATTAAAACTTAGATTTCATGAAAGTGTCAGGGTTACAGTCTACTAACGAAGTCCTGATTGTAGCTTAAAGAAAGCTGCTAGGCCCACGTGTACTCACACAGCAAAGTGTTGATAGAATAAAAAGTCATTTCCAACGTTTCGGTTGTTTATTGTTATTTACTGGTAATTTTATTGTGTTTCAAATGGAAAAACATTTAGATTTTCCATTGTTGCAAACTTGGGTGTGAAGTTAGATTCTGTCCCAACATTCGACTCCCAAATAAAAGCAGTGGTCCGATCTTCCCTTCAGCTCCGGCGCTTGTCTGGGATCAGGCCGATGCTCCCTCTCAGGCTCAAAATAAGTTTTGATAAAAGGACGAACAACTAAGTCCTTCAGGGGTACTTCTGAGTAGAAAAATGCTCATGAAACACGGAGGTGGAGTAACCGGGTAGGTAGGTTTTAACTGTTGCAAATGTGCAACGCCTGCCTCCAGAGGGTTAAGCCCCACATAGATAATCTTGTGAAGAAACTCAAACTCAGACTGGGTTTATTTATTCAAAAGAAACAGTTTTTCTTTTGAGGCAACAAAACGACCAGTCACTGCAACATTTCTGTCCATTCTGGATTATGGAGACCTTTTGTATGTGAATGGCTCAGCACAGTGTCTTGGTAAGAGTGATGGTTCATCGTGCCTCGCTGAGGTTCATTACTAACTGTACAACACTGACCCATCATGGTGAATTGGATTCTCCAGTGGGACGGCCTTCGTTGTCCACCAGGAGGTTGGGACATTGGTACACCTTCATTTATAAACTTGGATTACTATCTAACAAAATCTGTAACCTAATCTCACGGAGAAGTGTAACTTCTCACAGTCTGCGTACAACGATCAGCTGTTACTTTGTGTTCCGTTTGCTCGCACCAAACTGGACGAAAGGGCTTTCGTTCACTCTGCTTCTCCTGCATGGAACAGGCTGCAGGAAATCTGGAAATGAACCAAGTTTATCTCCTTGAATACGTTTAAAACCAGACTGAGAGCCCCTGAGACGGACTCCCTGTGTTGTAACTGTCTTCTGGGGGGCGACGGTGGCACAGGAGTTAAGTGCTCGCCCTGTAATCGGAAAGTTGCAGGTTCGAGCCCTGCTCAGTTTGTCACTGTCTTTGTGTCATTGGGCAAGACACTTAACCCACCTTGCCTGCTGGTGGTGGTCAGAGGGACCGGTGGCGCCTCCGTTAGTGCGCCCCAGGGCAGCTGTGGCTACATTGCAGCTCATCCCCACCAGGTGTGAATGAGTGAATGACTGATTGTGCTGTAAAGCGTCTTGGGGGTCCCAGGACTCTAGAAGGCGCTATATCAAACACAGGCCACTTACCATTTGTGTAATTTTGTACATAACATGTCTGAAAAATGTTGTAACTGTGACTTTAGCTTCCTCTTGGCCAGGACTCCCTTGAACACGAGTTTTTTTTAACATCAATGGGACCTTCCTGGAGAATAATGAATGCAGCCCCTCCCACAAATACATTCTTCCTATCTGGAATGGACATCATGATAGTATAAACTGAATTCTCACTAGGAGAAACTCAGTTGAGACGGGCAACGCTGTAGACAGACAATCTTCCCAGGAACAGATAACTTCTCGCCATCTGCTTTGATATTGTTAATGTTCTTTATTTCATTCCTCCCCTCCATAAGGCTGCTTCTGAGAGTTTCTCCAAGTAAAAATTCAGTTTCTACTATCTCTTGTGGAAGAGTCTAGAATCTGTCCCCTCTGCACCATAATTGGCCAGCCCACCTGCCAATCACAAGCTAATTAGTGTGGAACTTTCCAGAGCTGCAGCATGGAGCAGAGGCTGGATGGTGTTTTTGGTTTAAGCTGTTGGAGCTGGGTAGTAAGTAAAGCCTGCGTTTCATAATATTTTTTTTATAAATGCTAATATTAAACCGAGTATGTTTAGCTAGTTTATGGTAACTGGTCTGTATTTGTAAAGCACCTTCTTAGGGTTCTACAACCCCCCAAGGCATTTCACAACACAAACAGGCATGGGGCGACGGTGGCACAGGAGCTAAATGCTTGCCCCGCAATCGGAAGGTTGCAGGTTCGAGCCCCGCTCAGTCTGTCGTTGTGTCCTTGGGCAAGACACTTAACCCTGCTGGTGGTGGTCGGAGGGACCGGTGGCGCCAGCGCTCGGCAGCCTCGCCTCTGTCAGTGCACCCCAGGGTAGCTGTGGCTACATCGTAGCTCATCCCCACCAGTGTGTGAATGTGTGTGTGAATGGGTGAATGACTGATTGTGTTGTAAAGCGCCTTGAGGGGTTCCAGGCCTCTAGAAGGCGCTATATCAAATACAGGCCATTTACCATTCACCCATTCACACGCTGGTGGGGATGAGCTACGATGTAGCCACAGCTGATCTGTGGCGGTGTTCCCCAGCCCTGGACCTCAGGGCACACTGTCCTGCGTGTTTTCCATGTACGCCCTTTCACACATCAGTGTTTCCCTGCTGCCACACACCTGACTTAGATGGATGAGTGATTAACAGGCATCTGCAGCACTTGATGTCCTCCTGAGGAGCCGATGTAAATCAGGTGTGCTGAAGCAGAGACGTGGAAAACATGTGGGACTGAGGACCAGGTTTGGGAACCACGTCCCTGGGCCTAGCCTGGCCTGCCAGATTCCTCCTCTGTTTAATTCTGCACAGAGAAAGAGGATGTTTCTCAATGTCAAGGCGCCTGGCCTTGCGAGGCGATGTCTTGTGAGGTCAGGCGCCTTGCTTACGAGGACACTGTCCTTCCTTGGTCAAAGAAAACGGTTAAATGGAACAGACTTGCATCACGTGACCGCGGCTTCCACGGTGGTCACGTAACGTGACACGGGAGACAACGTTAGATTTTGTACGTATTAGTGTAAATATAAATATATAACGAGCCTTTTACTTTTTTAATTGTGTATATGTTTATTAAATTAAAAATATAAGTGAGTTACTACCCGCTAGCCACCGAAGCTGCAACTACTAAGCAACTAACCAACCATGGATAACTTCTTTGGATCTAAAAAAACATTTTAAATTAGTTGACTTACTTTTAAACTTGAAATTTGTCCCCGAAGTAGCTGCCGGCTTCTGATCCGCCGTCCTTTTGAAAATACCGTGGTGTATTGTGGGAAATTTTTGGCCAAGGCTAGGCTACAAGACACCTCCTGTGTATCCTTGCTCAGCTAGCTAAACGGCTAACAAACGGAGAACACGTGCCTCGGTAGCACATGAACATTGGAACACATCTTGGCGGCTCCTGATGACGTATCTCCTAGGCAACTGAGGCGGGGCCAAGACATCAAGGCAAGGTTCCTTGGCATTGAGAAACACCCAGAGTCTCGTAAATCTCCTATTCAAATAACCCCACCCCCTTACAATTCTAACGAACCAATCAGCGTTAAGTAGCATATGTAACACACCCATCGACATATATACTGGATAATTCATTTCCATAGGCTCCAATATGGGAGGTGGCCACCACCGCCATTTTGACCGTGTCACAGGTTCCGTCAAGCCCAGACAATTCCACAAAAGGGCAGAGAGGTGGAGCTGAGGGTGTGGCTGTATGGCTGGGATCAACTGACACCCGTCGAACTAGCTACAAGCTAACCTGAAGCTAACCCAAAGCTAACGCAGAGTTGGGAGCTAAGCTAACGGAGGTAGCAACCTAGCTACAACCGGAGTTAACTGCGCACAACACCAGAGCTTCTGAGTCAGAGATACGCCGGGCTGACCGCTGGGTAAAACCGGGTGGAACACAGAGGTCTCCCGAGAGCTGCTGAAAGCCGCGCAGCAGACATAGCACTGCTGCAATCTGAGATGTGCAGAGCTGCAGTTGGGGAGAACCGGGTGGAAAGGTTTCCATCCCAGAGCTCCACAAGCCGTCAGCCCGCGCATCAAACAGAAGCCGCGATCAGACAGAGATGTGCCGAGCTGCGGGGAGGGGAGAACCGGGTGGAAAACATCGGTCTCCCGAGAGCTCCACAAGCCGATAGTGGGAACCCAGCTCCACCAACATGTTATATTTCAACCCATTTTCTAAAGTGCAGCATTATGTTAAATGCACTGGGTTTTACCCTATTACATTTAAATTTCATGGTTAAACAGTACATGTTAAAATCTAAGCTCAGCTCGGCAGTGACCTAAAATACATAAATATAATTTTACTTACCAAAAGAAATGAAGTGGAGACTCCTTGGACGCTCTATTAGTGCAATTAATACCACATCAAGTCATTTTGTCCAACAATTGCACAAAAAATATCCAAACAAGAGTACACGAACACAGAGACTCAAAATGCCTAGTATAAATAGAGTGTTAAAAATGCAAGTACTAAAAAAAAATACAAAAATTATAAATTAAATAAATACAATTTTACATAAAACAAGAATGCAATACAATATACAAGTAAGGGCATGGCATTAAGTGTAACCAGAAAAAGTAGTGCAATCTAGACATATAGTGCAAATGGAGATTGTAATATTACCATAAGTGACAGACAGAAGTCTTTTGCGGTAATTAGCAGACTAATACTGCGCAAAATGACTTGTGCAGGCCACTGAGTGTGAGCGTGTCAAAGTAACCGAGTTCAGAGAGACTGTGGGAGAAAAGAGAGGAGAAGGGGCAGAGCTGGGAGAGAGTTTAGCTTCCTAACTGCCTGATGGATAAAGCTGTCCTTCAGTCTGTTGGTCCTGGCCTTGAGACTCCGCAGTCTCCTCCCTGACGGCAGCAGCTCGAAGAGGCTTTGCACTGGGTGAGTGGGATCAGCCGCAATGCGAAGGGCCTTTTTTGTGAGGCGGATGCTGTAAATGTCCGGTAGGGAGGGGAGGGAGACCCCAATGATCTTCTCTGCTGCTCTCACTATGCGTTGGAGGGTTTTAAGGCAGGATACGTTGCAGGCTCCGAACCACACAGTGATGCCGCACGACAGGATGCTCTCGATGGTGCCTCTGTAGAAATTGTACAGGATGTGGGGGCTGGTGCTCTTGCTCTTCTTAGTTTGCGGAGGAAGAAGAGACGCTGCTGTGATTTCCTGGCCAATGCTGTGGTGTTGTTCGTCCAGGAGAGATCCTCTGTAATGTGCACACCCAGGAACTTGGTGCTGCTCACTCTCTCCACAGACACACCGTCGATGGTCAGAGGAGCATGCTGAGTGTGTGCTCTCCTGATGTCTCCTTGGTCTTCAATTCAAATGCAGAGCAGAGTTTTTACCTGACAACGGTGCAACACTGACAGTTTTAGGCAGAAATTTCAAATTTTAACTAAAATGCACTAAAGTGCAAAACTATTGACTGCACGTGTCTGCAGCACGGGACCTGCCACCTGGCACTAGATAGAGGCCCAAATGAATGATATCAGGGTAGAGAACACCTAAAATGAACACATGCATAATGATTTTGGGGTGACCAACCAGAAACCCTGAAATCCGGGTGACGTTGGGTTGATTACCCCAAAATCAAGACATTCCACCCTTCCCGCCCCTGAGCCGGTCATTTTGATGCATCATTAGTGGGGATGCACGTGAAATGAACACACACGAGATTTGATAGCTAAAGGTGTTGCATTAATAACATCCTAGTTTTTAAAAGGTAATGATAAACTACTTTGGCTTTAGTGACAGATGATCTGTTAGTTTATCTAGTCAGAACTAACTAAGGTTCGTTTCAATGGCGGCCCAGAAGGTTCAACAAAGGCCACAACAACATCTGCAACAGCAGTAAGAATAAAACTGGAATAAAACTATTAAACTAACTAAAACAGAACGTAAGCTCAAACCTAAAAATGTGCTGTGCCTTTTGAACCTTCTGGGCCACTGTACATTTGTCTCCCAGGCCCTGGTGAGGGACTGTGGTTAAGATATCAGGATTCTCGGCAGCTGGCGAAAATAAAGCCAATTCTTTCACGGCAGCACATCGAGACAGTGATCCACGCCTTTGTAACCACTCGGCTGGATTACTGTAACGCACTCTACATTGTGGTCAGTGCATCTCATATTAGTCATCTACAGAGGGTGCAAAAGGCCGCAGCCCGTCTTTTAACTGGCACTCCAAAGTTTGAGCACATTTCCCCTGTTTTAGCTTCACTTCACTGGCTGCCCATTTCTTGTAGGATTCATTTTAAAATTCTTTTGTTTGCTTTTAAATGTCTCCATGGCCTTGCACCTTCTTATCTCTCTGTCCTGTTACAGCCTTACACACCCTCCCGCTCTCTCAGGTCAGCTGATCAGCTGCTCCTGAATGTACCCAGGACTGGGCGCCTTTGCTGTAGCAGCTCCTAAACTGCTTTAGAGATAAGACAGGCCAGTTCCTTACCTGTTTTTAAGTCTCTCTTGAAAACACACCTTTTTACCCTTGCTTTTGACACCATGTGAGATGTCGGTTACATTTTTTTTTTAGTTTTGACTTATTTTGGTTGTTTTTGTGTGTTTCAATGCTGTTTTTATCTAGTTTTTATTCTTATTATTGGGCTGTTTTAATTTTATGTCTCCTGTGTTTTATTTATTTCTCTTTGCTGCTTTCTGTTTATTCTATTGTTTTAATGTGTTTTCTGTACAGCACCTTGTTCCTGTGCTGGGTGTTTTAAAGTGCTTTATAAATAAATGAACTGAACTGAACTGATGTGAACACATGTGAGGCTTCCTGTAACTGTGACTCAGATGTTCAGATCGCTGTGTGCACCGAGACGGGAACTCAATATGGACCAGAACCTCTCTGACTCACCCAGAAAGATCCTGTAAGATGCTGACTGTGACAGTCGAGCTGCTGCTGACTGGTCTGTTGTCCAGATCGTGACCCCATTGTGGACTCAGAAACACAAAGTTCAGTGTTCCACCAGCAGAGGGAGCCACAATGTAACTAATGTGGGACACATGTATTCAGAAGGACTTATTACTATTTAACTTTAGTGTTTGTATTTATATATTTTATGTTTTTTTATAATGAAACTATATTCTGCACCAAACTGGGATCCCATTTCCTTCAACATGGAGATGCTAACTCATGCTGTAGCTACTGCATAACACAGTAAACAAACAAAAAAACAATGTTCTCAAGCAAAACTTATGAAACAGGTGAACAAATAAAAATTAACTTGATGTTTTTTATAGACATATTCAAGCAAATGGAGATGAAGGTGGTTTTGCCCAAAAGCACGACGTCCAGCTGACGTCTGGAGGACAGGTCTGAGTGAAAGCCCATGCCTCCCTGCAGGAGTGGCTGCTTTCTCCCTCTGCTGCGTTTGCGTGTCTGGTTTCTCGCTGTAACTGATAATAGATCAAATACCGTGAAAATAGGACTGCTGGAGGATGAAATAGGGCATGAATAGAAATAGCTCTGTACCCTGGCTCCACGGTCTCTGGAGGGAGTGCTGTGTCAGTCGCCTGGTGGTGTGTGTGTTTTGTGAAGCCAACGGCTGTCTTTTCTCCGTCCAGGTGTGT
>SSNQ01034560.1:593203-605703 GCA_006942095.1 Nothobranchius kuhntae
TGGGAGCTTTCTTCAGCTGAATGAAGATAAGACTGAGATCCTCATCTGTGCCCCAGACAAGCTGGTTCCCAAAGTCAGAGACTCTCTTGGTCAGCTTGCTTCTCACACCAAACCTTCTGTCAGGAATCTTGGCGTGACCTTTGACCCAGCTCTCACCCTGGATTCTCATGTCAGTTCTCTTGTTCGCTCTTCCTTCTTCCATCTCAGGAACATTGCTAAGCTGAGTCCCATTCTGTCCCGCTCTGAACTTGAGACAGTTCTCCACACCTTCATCTCCTCACGCTTAGACTACTGTAACTCTCTTTTCACGTGTCTGAGCAGAACCTCCCTGAACCGTCTACAGGTGGTTCAGAACGCCTGTGCTCGGCTTCTGACCAAGTCCTCCAAACACACCCACATCACCCCGCTTCTCCTCCAGCTTCACTGGCTGCCAGTCAACTTCAGGGTTCATTACAAGATCCTGGTTCTGGTCTATAGGGCCTTACATGGACAAGCACCATCTTACATTGGTGATCTTCTTAGTCCCTACACCCCCAGCAGGTCCCTGAGGTCCAGTGATCAAAGCCTACTGGTTGTGCAGCACCAGGCTAAAGACCAAAGGTGACAGATCATCTGCTGCTGTGGCCCCCAGACTCTGGACCTCTCTCCCCCTGAGCCTGAGATCAGTGGACTCAGTGGTCTCCTTTAAAAAGCAGCTGAAGACTCACCTGTTCAAGCTGGCTTTTGTATTAAATTGTCCATCATTTTCTTGATTCTCTGGAGAATCCTTCTTTGCATAATCTCCTCCAGCGGTTCCGAAACTGCAGAAACTCTGGCTGAGTCCTTGAAAGGGCTTGGAGTTCCTCCATCTTGTTGGCCAGTGATCTCACGTTGCCCATTATGATCGATGGAAGAGATGGTTTGAATTTCCTTTCTCTGTCTTCGTTTTGCTCCCGCTCTGCACCCACGCTTCTTGCGTTTTAGCTCATTTGGGATTTGTGGCTTCAGTTGAGGTATTATTTCAGCCTTTCCAATGTTAATCAGCTGCTCCAGATTGTAAACCAGCTTGTTGCCATGGTTACGCATCATAACAAGTGCTCAAAAAGTAAAAAAAGCTAAAAAATAGCAGTAAAAATCCTCCAAGCTTCACAGCACCAGAAACAGAAAAGTAAAGTGTCCAAAAAATACAGTTTTTCTTGAGAAACCAGAATAAAAAATGCCCAAGAAAAGGCAAAACTTACAAATAGTCAACAGAGCTACTCCAACATGCAGCCGCCCAGAGCAGCACAGTTCCGGAAAAAAGTAAAATAAAATAATAAAAAATACGACCTTCTTCACCACTCTCTCTTTATTCTGCTCTCCCCACCCATTCCACCTTCCTCAGGATCCACTGATTTCCCTTTTTCCTATTCACTCTTTCTCTTTCTTAACATTTTTTTATCACAATTGTCTATTTTTGCTCATTTTAAATATATTTTTAAACATTTTCTAAATGTTTTTTTATATTTTTACATATTTTCTTTTTGTGAAGTGCCTCGTGATTTTTGTCTTGAGAGGCGCTATAGAAATGATATTTTTTTCTTCTTCTTCTTCTTTCATCACTGCTTTGGTGGGAGGGGCCGTGATGCAAGTGCACCTGAAGGACCCGTTGCATGCAGCTGCGCCTAACTACCAGTGGGTGGCTCCAAAAACACAAACAATCACTGTACATCACTTTTGGTGAAATTCACATTTTCATCTCTGTTACACGACTCCAAATGTTGAAATTGAAAAAAACATTTAATTTGAACAAATTTAGATGTGAGACAAAATATTGAGATTTATTTCTAAATATAATTTAGAACTTTTTTATTAAATGTGCTTCTAAATCATATTTAAAGAGCAAGTCACTCCAAATCAACAATTTTTTTGCTGATAAACTTTATAAATGAGTGTCTGAGCATGCTGTAGGCAAATGTAGTCAATAATTCGGCATTTTAGTTCTTCCTGGTTAAAATTTAAATTTTCTGCCTAAAACTGTCAGTGTTGTGCCGTTGTCAGGTAAAAACTCTGCACTGCATTTGAATTTAAATCTGCCATCGCTATTGGCTAAGAGGTACACTATGATGTTAGATGGTACCATATGATGTCACAATGTCATGAGTGTGTGTATTTGTTAGTGGCTCCGCCCTCTTGGTCTGCTAGGCAACAGCATTTGTTGCATTTTTCAAACAGAAAGTTGAGTAAGAATCTGGTAGGGGGTGACTAGCTCTTTAAAGAGCAAGTCACCCCCAAATCCACTTTTTTTCTGATTAACTATATAAATGCGTGTGTAATCGTGCTGCAGACACGTGTAGTCAGTAGTTTTGCACTTTAGTGCATTTTAGTTAAAATTTAAATTTTCTGCCTGAAACTGTCAGTGTTGTCGTCAGGTAAAAACTCTGCACTGCATTTGAATTTAAATCTGCCATCGCTATTGGCTAAGGGGCACCCTAGAACGTTAGCTGGTACCATATGATGTCACAATGTTGTGAGCCTGTGTGTGTGTGTGTGTGTGTGTGTGTGTGTGTGTGTGTGTGTGTGTGTATTTGTTAGTGGCTCCGCCCTCTCGGTCTGCTAGGCAACAGCATTTGTTGCATTTTTCAAACAGGAAGTGGGAGCGGAGTAATACTCTGATAGGGGGTGACTTGCTCTTTAAACTCTGACTAGATAACTGGCTCCTCTTAAACACAAGTAAACAGTTTCAAAACAAGGAAACGCAAACATTAAAGTCGGTGACGTTTTGAAAGGATGAATGAGTTTCACGTAATCAGACGCTCCTTTACAACTAAAATCAGATCTGTGCGCAGCCCTGTTATCCCACGCGCACGCGCGTGTGTGCGCAGCCCTGTTATTCCACGCGCACGCGTGTGTGTGCGCACGCAGCCAGTCGCTCCCAGGCGAAGTTGAGGCTGCAGCTCTCGTGCAGGACAGGACTCTGCTGCTGCTGCTGCTGACAGCTTTAATGACCGCCTTCAGTAGGTGCTGGGATGGATCATGAGGAGGGCTTTCTGGCAGAGGCGTGTGGAAGAACAGCGAGCTGTTGTGTCTCCTGGCTCCGCGATGGTGGCACCTCCGTGCGCTTTCTCCTTCCTTCCATCCGGACGAGGGACGCAGGCGGAGAAGTGAGCCACTGGCGTCGACATTTACCCGAATCTCAGCCTGAGAACAGCCCGGCAAGGGGGTGAACCCCGGCGGAGCCATGGAGAAGCAGAGCAGAGTGAAGGAGGAAGCGACGAAGGAAGCGAAGCGCCGAGAGAAGAAGCCCAAACCCGGTAAGCTTTTCCGCAAGAGATCCCTGAAGTCGTTGGGGAGCTTCATGAACAGGATCATGAAAACTTTGGGCACTTTCACGCATTTTGGAGACGCTGACGCGCAGGACGTGGAGGAGGACGACGGGGGGTTTGGAGATGGCGCACCTTGCACGCTCAGCGCCAGCGCGGGAACCATCAAGGACGACGCACAGCCAGCGACGTGGGACCGGGGGGTGAAGACACCCCCGAGCACATCCTCCTCGCTGTGCGCCGGCAGAGACAAACTCCTGTACCGGTACGGAGACAGGATCCCCGGGGTGCTGGGGCTGAAGAACCACGGAAACACCTGCTTCATGAACGCGGTGGTTCAGTGTCTGAGCAACACCGACCTGCTGGCGGAGTACCTGGGCCTGGATAGGTACCGGATGGACCTGACTCGGGGCAGAACCAGGAACGGACTGGTGGTCGGGGACGAGACGCGCCAGGTGAAGGGAGAGGTGACGGAGCAGCTGGCATCTCTGGTCAGGGCTCTGTGGACCCTGAGGTACACCCCGCAGCTGTCCGTGGACTTCAAGGTAAACCCCTTAAAGCTGCAGGAGTCACCCACTCGGGTCACCATCATCCCAAAGCTGCTGCTGGGATGCTGAAGATGCACTTAGTCCTGTTTCAGGTGGCCTCCTGCAGCCTGCCTGCTAGGTGATAAGAGGTTTCTGCACAGTCAGGGCACAGGTTCAGAGGGCGCCCAAATCAAACACAACACCGGGCTTTAGGAGGAGGAAAGTCCTCTGATCTGGAAGATAAAGTTTATGTGAAAAGTAACTTAGAAACTGATGACTGCAGACGGAGCGGAAATCATTCAAGATGGCCGCCACATCAGACCAGCATCAAAAATAAACAAAAAAGGCACAAATTCTGGCAAGTTTACAGTTATTTAGCAGAAATGTGGTGTCGTAGTAGCTGGGAGGAATAAAACGTCTCTGACTCCATTAGCCTTACAGATGTTGAGCTGATGTTTGGCTGGCTAGTTTCTGACCCAAACGCCTAGAGATTGGTCTCGCCACGCTCCTGTAGCCTCAGCAGCTCTATCATTGGCCCGAACCACTTTATGTCTAGCCAATCACAGCGCTCTAAGTTTGTAGAGAGACGCCGGGCGGGCTCAGCACCAGACGGAGAAAAACCACAAAGATGGCGTCGGCTCAGAAACGGCTTTGGCGCCAACTCTAGTCTTGGGCTTTTCTGTGAATCACGAGCAGAAAGGACGATCTCGCTTCTTCTCTGACGGTGCACGGCGGACTGATTTCTAACTCGAGTTAGGACGACACATTGGGAAGTGCTGCTTTTGTTCATTAGGAGGACGTCTGAACGGGTTTCTGTTGTTACTGAGAGGAAACGATAGCGAAGAGGAGATGATTAGCTTCATAATCTGTCCTCCTCCTGGATGAAAGCAGACCCTCGGGCTTCCAGAGACGCCGGTCAGGCCGGGAATGCGCTCGTGGCCGACTGCGGCCATTTGCTCTGGGTTCCTCTGAGCTTCGGTGCAAGGCGACGACTAGATAAGGAACTCACAACGGGTTTATTCTCAGGAACGCTGACTGCTCGGCAAGAATGGGCACGGGAATAACTGGACTTGTTTTCTTCGTCGCAGAAAAGTTTAGCTGAGGTGGCGAGTGAAAGTCGTCGCAGCACGAAACGCCGTAAAGCTTGGTTTATGCTTGGCGCATTCACTTTCCGTGCGGTGATGCGGCTCGCGGATGGAACACGCTTCACAACTCGCAGTGTTTATGGTTTCTGCGGCTCGTCTCTGCGGTGAGCCAACATTCTCCCAAACTGTAGGGGGCAGCATGGAGCTCTACAGCATGCATCCAACACTACATCATAGTAGAAGTAGAAATTACTGTTTACAACATGGCATTCCAGCATTTTTAACAGCGTCCTCGTCTTTTCCGACAGTGCGAGCTATTTCTCTCCAAGAATTATTAACAACATGTCGATCACGGTGATCTCTGAGAGCTGAATCATACAAATGTCTGTATTTACGAACCTCTGCCGTACTAGTTCTTGCCGGTCCGCCATGTTTTTTCGCATCCGTCCGTCCGCGTGGTTAGAAATTGTCCGAGGTGCGCGTTGCGGAAATTCTGGGCCGTGCGGAGAAGCGGTGGAGGGGCGTGGTTGTTAAAATGACGCAAAATGATGCAACTTTTCCGCGCGGAGCCGTGCGGACCTCGCGGACGCGTCAAGCATAAACCAACCTTAACGGTCTCTGATGCAGAGAATGGATGGGACTCTACTTTCCTCCTCTGTCGTTGCGCTCGGCCTGCATGTCCACCTGCACGCCTCAGCACAAGCAGCTCCTCACATCTCAGCTAGACCAACAGACAGGTTCAAATGAAAGCGCTAAACATTGTGCTTTGTGTGCGGTGAGATGTTTCCTGCAGGATGCACGCACACACACACACATGCATGCACGTGCACTGCTGCTCCCCTTGGCAGCGCTGTGACCATAAAGAGGCCCCGAGTTTGTGCAGCTCAAGTCCTCTGAAATTGCCAGTTGAGTAGTTCTGCAGCTGCCTGGAAGGAGGATTATGGAGCGATTAGATGGCCGTGGGGCTCGTCCCCAGCTGCAGGAACAGAAAAGCAACACAAAGCTGCACTAAAGACTGGTCCTTATTTAAGTTGCTCTATTAATTTGTCGGCTTTCTAAGTCGATGACATGATGCTGACCTCTGAAAGTCATGGGATTTCTGCTTAGAGCTCCTTAAGGCTCCGCTAAAGCAGAAAGATTAACCCATTAAGGAGTGCTGTGACCTGTAAACGTGGGAAAAGGTGTCGAGTGTCTGGCATCAGGTCCTGGTG
This sequence comes from Nothobranchius kuhntae, assembly GCA_006942095.1. Taxonomy (NCBI): domain Eukaryota; kingdom Metazoa; phylum Chordata; class Actinopteri; order Cyprinodontiformes; family Nothobranchiidae; genus Nothobranchius; species Nothobranchius kuhntae. The sequence goes on from SSNQ01034560.1 coordinate 599,308, forward strand.
GGCTGGGGCAACGCATCACACCGCCGCGGTTTACGCTTGATGCTCAACTTTAGATTCTGCTGAATGCGTTTGCCGTTTCGTGCGCCCTCACTGTTAAACGTGTGCAGATCGTCTCTGTTGATCAAAGCGCTTCAAAGCAGCCTCGTAACAGGTCAGACTCCTGCGGAGGAAAAGAAGAAAGCCCACAGAGACGAGTCTTAAAATATTCTTGCCACATTTGTTTGGCTTTTAAAGCTGAGCTCTGAGATCTGCCGAAGTGGGGCTCGGTAAAAAGGTTATGAAAAACTAACACCTTACCTGTTGTAGAGTCAGCCGAGCCTCTGGTTGTAGCAACAGATTAGTTTGGACTCGATTGATAGGCTAACAGCTAGGGCTGTGCATGTTTTTATTTGGACTCCAGCTGCTGATGATCACAGAAACAACGTCATTGTTATAAAATGATTATTACTGAAACGATTTAGTTATAATCCACGTTACAGGGATGCTTTCACAGGGCCGTGCCTTTTAAGGGATGCACAACTGGATGTTTTCAGACATCGGCACACAAATGTGGGCAAGATGTAGCGTGTGTCAAAAATACACGTTTCCCATTATTTTCTATTTAAAGTTATGTAAAAAGTCTCCACGTGGTTCTATTTCCTAAAGCCTGAACTCCAGAAAAACCCTTTTTGATTGCTTGTGGTGCATTATGGGTAGTACATGACCAATCTGACTTGGGCTAACACACTGGTGTAGATCAGGGGTGCCCAATCCTGGTCCTGGAAGGCCAGTATCCAGCTGGTTTAGTGCTTTTTCTGCTCCAACACACTTGATTCAGTGGTGAAATCACCTCAGCAGCAGCTCATCAGGCTCTGCAGACGCCTGTTAATCATCTGCTGATTGAAATCAGGTGTGCTGAAGAAGAGTTAAAACTAACCGGCCCTCTGGGACCGGTGTTGGGCACCCCTGCTGTAGACGCAGCACCAATCCATCCATCTCCCGCTCCATTTTCCCCTCATAAGTGAACACGATTCTCGGAGTCGGACCTCATCCCTGACCCGGAAAAGGCCCTCTACCCTTTTTCATCTCGAGACCACGGTCTCGGGTAGAAAATGATTATTTCCTGATAACGATACAGCACCGTTGTGTTTCCACGTGGAAGAGCGAGCTAAATCAAGACCAACACTCACACTCTTCCACTTTGTCGGGTGGCGTTTCCGTCTAGTAAAGGTCGTTCTCTGGAAACCAAACGAGTTCAGAGGTCGCTGTGTTTTCTCCTCCTCTCGCCGTAGTCCGTCTCTCAGAGGGAGCAGCAGGAGGCAGCTGCAGCTCACGTCCAGCCTGTCCATCACTTTCACGCACGGGTATCCAAACTCGCCAAGGTCGAAATCATTCGGTCCACAGGTATGTGATTTCCTCACTGCTCAACGAAAGGCGTCGTATTTGTGAAAGTCTGAAGACAAAACAGATAAAAATGTTGATCTGCATCAAAAGTCTGCAGCAGAGGGCCAGACAGAAACCTCTCAGGACCACAGACGGCCCACGGGACCAACTTTGAGCCATGCCTGCTGTAACGTGTGGGAAAACTGCAGATTTGTCCCACGACATCCTCACAATGACCAGTTCTACCACGCTGCCCCTCATTCGGAGGTGAAAGCCTCAGTTTTGTTTCCTTTTTTGGAGCGGCATGAGGTCAGTTTGTTGTTTTTTAAACGTGAAGCTGAGAGGGAAGCTTGCCGGGCCGGAGGACAGAGCAGTTTATGGTCATGGCTCAATAAAGACGCGATCGACACAACCTCATTCTTCTCGTCGCTAGCAAACTGCGCACGTTAAACAGGTAGGAGCTAACTTTTACAGCAGTCCTGCTGTAATGGAGGGTTTAAATATTCACAGCCGTATAAATATATGTATTCTGTCTTCTGTTAAACGGTTACACGCGCGTCAGAGTGACCATTACGCAGCAGACGGGCTTTTCCCCAGCTGTAATTATGTCACAGAGACAATTGCCACCTTCAGAGAGCTGATGGTAATCACCGTTATTGCTCCGCTGTAATGACCGGCTGCAGAGCGGGTCACCGTTTACACGGCTGCAACGCCACAACAACTCAGCCGGGAACGATGTTGCAGGAGCGTGGGGGTTTAACGGGCTGCTGCAGCAAGATGAGACGAGTCGGTGTGGAAATAAATCGCTTTATTGAGACAACACAGATGTTTAAAGAGCAAGTTCACTGAGAAAAGCTTTTTTTACTTATTGATTTTGAAATATGATCAAGTTTAACACACAGGCTGAACATGAAAACAGTCTCCTACACCTATCTCCTGCTTTAGCTGCTGATAGAAAACAGTCTCCTACACCTATCTCCTGCTTTAGCTGCTGATAGAAAACAGTCTCCTACACCTATCTCCTGCTTTAGCTGCTGATAGAAAAGTCTCCTACACCTATCTCCTGCTTTAGCTGCTGATAGAAAACAGTCTCCTACACCTATCTCCTGCTTTAGCTGCTGATAGAAAACAGTCTCCTACACCTATCTCCTGCTTTAGCTGCTGATAGAAAACAGTCTCCTACACCTATCTCCTGCATTAGCTTCTGATAGAAAACAGTCTCCTACACCTATCTCCTGCATTAGCTGCTGACAGAAGCTTTTTTTACTTATTGATTTTGAAATATGATCAAGTTTAACACACAGGCTGAACATGAAAACAGTCTCCTACACCTATCTCCTGCTTTAGCTGCTGATAGAAAACAGTCTCCTACACCTATCTCCTGCTTTAGCTTCGGATAGAAAACAGTCTCCTACACCTATCTCCTGCTTTAGCTTCTGATAGAAAACAGTCTCCTACACCTATCTCCTGCTTTAGCTGCTGATAGAAAACAGTCTCCTACACCTATCTCCTGCATTAGCTTCTGATAGAAAACAGTCTCCTACACCTATCTCCTGCATTAGCTGCTGACAGAAGCTTTTTTTACTTATTGATTTTGAAATATGATCAAGTTTAACACACAGGCTGAACATGAAAACAGTCTCCTACACCTATCTCCTGCTTTAGCTGCTGATAGAAAACAGTCTCCTACACCTATCTCCTGCTTTAGCTTCTGATAGAAAACAGTCTCCTACACCTATCTCCTGCTTTAGCTGCTGATAGAAAACAGTCTCCTACACCTATCTCCTGCTTTAGCTTCTGATAGAACAGTCTCCTACACCTATCTCCTGCTTTAGCTTCTAATAGAACAGTCTCCTACACCTATCTCCTGCTTTAGCTTCTGATAGAAAACAGTCTCCTACACCTATCTCCTGCAATAGCTTCTGATAGAAAACAGTCTCCTACACCTATCTCCTGCATTAGCTTCTGATAGAAAACAGTCTCCTACACCTATCTCCTGCTTTAGCTGCTGATAGAAAACAGTCTCCTACACCTATCTCCTGCTTTAGCTGCTGATAGAAAACAGTCTCCTACACCTATCTCCTGCTTTAGCTTCTGATAGAAAACAGTCTCCTACACCTATCTCCTGCTTTAGCTTCTGATAGAAAACAGTCTCCTACACCTATCTCCTGCATTAGCTGCTGATAGAAAACAGTCTCCTACACCTATCTCCTGCATTAGCTGCTGATAGAAAACAGTCTCCTACACCTATCTCCTGCTTTAGCTGCTGATAGAAAACAGTCTCCTACACCTATCTCCTGCTTTAGCTGCTGATAGAAAACAGTCTCCTACACCTATCTCCTGCTTTAGCTTCTAATAGAACAGTCTCCTACACCTATCTCCTGCTTTAGCTGCTGATAGAAAACAGTCTCCTACACCTATCTCCTGCTTTAGCTTCTAATAGAACAGTCTCCTACACCTATCTCCTGCTTTAGCTGCTGATAGTAAACAGACGGTGAAACTCTAGGATTATAAAATCCTGAATGATCTACGTCACACTGTCACTAACATTCATGGACTCCTGCTTTAGCTGCTGATAGAAAACAGTCTCCTACACCTATCTCCTGCATTAGCTGCTGATAGAAAACAGTCTCCTACACCTATCTCCTGCTTTAGCTTCTGATAGAAAACAGTCTCCTACACCCATCTCCTGCTTTAGCTGCTGATAGAAAACAGTCTCCTACACCTATCTCCTGCTTTAGCTGCTGATAGAAAACAGTCTCCTACACCTATCTCCTGCTTTAGCTGCTGATAGAAAACAGTCTCCTACACCTATCTCCTGCTTTAGCTTCTAATAGAACAGTCTCCTACACCTATCTCCTGCTTTAGCTGCTGATAGAAAACAGTCTCCTACACCTATCTCCTGCTTTAGCTGCTGATAGAACAGTCTCCTACACCTATCTCCTGCTTTAGCTGCTGATAGAAAACAGTCTCCTACACCTATCTCCTGCTTTAGCTTCTAATAGAACAGTCTCCTACACCTATCTCCTGCTTTAGCTGCTGATAGTAAACAGACGGTGAAACTCTAGGATTATAAAATCCTGACAGATCTACGTCACACTGTCACTAACATTCATGGACTCACCCATCTGACTCACGACGGGGAAGGCTGTTGTTGGTTTAGCGTCCAGGAACTAGCCGAGATTGTCTGTTAGTAGAAGCTAGCCGCTAGCATTAGCAACAAACATTTTCTTCACCCCCTATCGCCTGCTTTAGCTGCAGGAATGTTGTAGACGGGTCAGGTTGGGTCAGCAAAAGCCACACAGATATACGTCACACTGAAAATTTGCCTTCATGGATCCACCTATCTTTGCTTGCAACGGGAAGGCATTCATTTAGCACGCAGGAGAGAGCAGAGCGCGTCTCCGCTAGTAGAAGTTAATCATTAGCATTAGCAGCTCAACCACACAGGCTTGTGTTATCTATGCAGATAAAACATCAACATTGCAAAGCAAATGGCGTTAGTGGTGGAGTCGTGTTGCCGTTAGCCAATCAGAGGAGAGACATCTCGATATCAGGAAATAAGACTCTAAATCCTGCCTTGTTCAGCTCCCTTCTGCGCTGGCTCACTTCTACTTCCTGAAACAGGAGCACCAGAGCTTTATTTTTTCACAGAGTTCGACTCTCAGTGCATTTGTTTCTCCTAGAGACCACTGCAGATGTGCTGAAAACCTAGTGAGCTTGGTCTTTTAACCTTGTCCTATACAGAATAATAACTTACCTGTTGAGCTATAATGTCATAGAGCTACTTTTGAACAGTTTCAACATTTTATAATGAAATTCTATTGAAAGGTAATGAACAACCTCAGTTTGGAGAAACAACGTCATCTGGCTCGTTTTACAGCTGATGCAAAAACCTGCTGGGGTTGTTTAATCGGCTCGCTCGCTGAATTCCTGCTGGAACAGAAGGAACAGCTTCTGCTCTTTTTTGTGCTTCTAAACACTACAAGTTGGTTAAATTCCTGGATGATAAAAAGCTGATGGCAGTTCCATAAAATGGGAGGAAATTTAAAAAAAAACTGGGGTTGATCTAACACAGAAGCAATCCACTTTAGTCTAGCTGTATTCGGACTAGCAGTTAGCTCATCAGTCCTGTTGGAACTTAACTCATTTTCTCCTAACTGAGGTTGTTCACTAAGCTATTTATAGCATGCAAGATATCAATAGTTCCCAACCTTTCCATCCTTTTGTTATCTGCGCCACTTCATCCTTAGCGAGGTTGTGGCTAGCTGGTGTCTAACTCCGGCCGTCACCAGGTGGGCGGCAGCGGACATCTTGGACAGGTCACCAGTCACACTCACTCACACCTAGCTAACACCAGTTAACCAGACATGCAGGTTTTTGGTCTGTGGGAGGAAACCCATTCAGGCATGCAGAGATCATGCTAACTCCATACAGACAGGTGGGTTTTAAACCTGCAACCTTCATGCTGCGAGAACAGAACTGAATTTCAGATTGTCTAAAATATAACTGTAAGTGTTTTTAAAACTGCCTTTGTGCTTAAATATTGTCCAGATTTACTCTACATCAGTCGTTAATGTGCTGAGCAGTTTTATTAGTTACACTCTCCTCAAGGACATCTGTGTTCTGAGTCAGTATTTCAGACCACGTTCCCGAGAACCTGAACGTCTCCGCTCAGCCTCAGCATCAGAGCTCCTACCTCGGGTTTGGGTGTGCACGCTGTGAGATGTATCGCACTGATAAGTGATTAGCGTCTGCTGCTGTTCCTTTCACCAGAGTGTCTCATCGCTGCCTCTTCTTCTTCCTCAGGCTGTCAGCTGCAGTTCATCAGGCTAATTCCCTTCCTAATTAAGCCGGGTGCCATTTAAAGCTGCAGACTGAAATCCAGTGGAGATTTTTATGTACATTTAACCAGCATGTTTGATCTGAAGAGTCTAAATCAGCTGAAGACCACAGAAGGAAATACTATTACATTTATTTTTGCTGACATTTCAAATGTAAACACGGACTGGCTTTGCTTCTGTCACAGCTGGG
>SSNQ01034560.1:610703-619927 GCA_006942095.1 Nothobranchius kuhntae
ATTTCTCTCCAAGAACTATTAACAACATGTTGATCACGGTGATCTTTGAGAGCTGAATCATACAAATGTCTGTATTTACGAACCTCTGCCATACTAGTTCTTGCCGGTCCGCCATGTTTTTCCGCGTCCGACCGTCCGCGTGGTTAGAAATTTTCCGAGGTGCGCGTTGCGGAAATCTTGGGCCGTGCGGAGACGCGGTGGAGGGGCGTGGTTGTTAAAATGACGCAAAATGACGCAACTTTTCCGCGCGGAGCCGTGCGGACCTCGCGGACGCGTCAAGCATAAACCAACCTTAAGGGAGAGGAGATTCTGTGGTGATGTCACAAATGCGACGTGCCAATGTCTGTTTTGCTAATTTCTCAAAGTACGTGACTGACGTGGTCAAAACACCCATCATTTATTGCATTACAATCCAGGGTGTAAGGCAAAGCGGATTAGAAAATATCGCTTTTAGCCCTGTTGACTTGCATTCATCTTTTCCTTTTTCCCGGGACCCATGAGCCGACCGGAGGGGGAGGAGACTTANATACACTGTAGTGTAAAGTGCTTTGGAGTCCTCTCAGAGCCGTGTCCAGGACTTTTAAAATGGGGTGGCCCATGTGGGGCACTTGTTTATGCATGGGTGGCACCAATGGTTATGCTTATTCATTTATTAACACAAATCGTTTATTTATTTATTTACTTTCTAGTGAATTTTGAAGTTTCACATTGCACAATCACCATTTTTTTCTATTCATCTTCTAGTTTTGTGGTGGTTAGCAAGTCACTTTGTTGCATTATTGCCACCAGCTGGAGTTGAGTGGGACTCTAAATACTATTTATGTGAATATGAAGAAATAATATTAATACTACAGAAATGTTCTGTAGGCCTGGGCTAGTAAACAGTGTTAAAGGTGCATGCTACCACACAATTTTGGAGTTTACAACTCAAGCCTTTTGTCGACAATGTAAAGTCAATTGAAACAGGAACTTAGTAGGGTGGCTCCTGGGGGTGGCAATCAGATTCTAAGGGTGGCATGTGCTACCCCAGGCCACTCCCTGGACACGCCCCTGAGTCCTCTGACTCTGAAAGGCGCTATAGGGAGTCCAAGAAATACCCATCTACTTCTGGCCCACGGGTCCCCGGAAGAACAAAAATGAATGCAAGTCAACGGGGCTAAAAATGCTATTTTCTAATTCCACTTGTTTTGTGCCATGGACTTCACTATGATGTCCGTGATAGTTAATGACACATTTTGATACCAAGAAAGCACTTTTTTTCGAACGGGGGAAACGATTTTTTAGGTTTTGTGTGAAAATAAGTCCAGGACTACAAATGCGCTTCGTGAAAGTGACGTCATCGAACCAGACAAGGAGAAAACTGAGGGAAAATGGCTGTAGTTCAGCAAACTTCAAATCCTTCCTTCAGAAGGAACCACCATAAATCTGGCCATGTGGTAAGTAGCTGCTACACTAAGGGAGAGGAGATTCTGTGGTGATGTCACAAATGCGACGTGCCAATGTCTGTTTTGCTAATTTCTCAAAGTACGTGACTGACGTGGTCAAAACACCCATCATTTATTGCATTACAATCCAGGGTGTAAGGCAAAGCGGATTAGAAAATATCGCTTTTAGCCCTGTTGACTTGCATTCATCTTTTCCTTTTTCCCGGGACCCATGAGCCGACCGGAAGGGGAGGAGACTTAGGCTGCCTATACATCCAGGTCATTTATCACTTGTTTTTCTGAGCAAAAAACTATTTTTTCCTGCCCTTCCGTGAGCTTTGTACCAGAAAATTCTAGATGACGAGCAAATCTGAGTCATACACAGTAAGTTGATAAGTAGATAAATACATTGTTAAATCTGGTGTTAGTTCTTTTAGGTGTTTTACGTTAGGGAGCACTTATTACACTTATTACATTTAAGGGACTGTGGCAAAATTTGAGCTTGTTGTAAAAACATTTTTATTCCAATTAAGACAGAAAATCTCTTAGTTATGTCTTCTTTTGTTTGTAATCATCTCAACATTGTCTAGGAAATTATGTCAGATTCTGTTTTCATGTTTCCAGTTATTCTCAACTCGGTGTCATGGTACACCGACCCCCCCCCCCCCCCCCCCCCCAAAGCTGTCTCACACTCCTCGCACTTTTCACGTAAACCAAACCGACACGAATTCCGGATGAGTTTCAGAAGCTAAAACCTCCGTGACCATCGAGAGAAAAAAATGTCTTGATAATTTTTAAACATAAAAAAAAAACTGATCGGGAACCCTCACAAACATCTTGAGACATTTTGGAAAACTCCTGAATGTCTTTCAGAAATGTCCGGAGGCTTCGGTAAGAGCTGCATTTTAACGGACACTCGATATAAACAAATTCACTTTTTTTACACAGACCATTAACCCCAAAATTCCACTATCACCGCTCCGCTCCACTCCACTCCACTCCTCCCCCGCTCTCCGCTGATGCGTGCTTCCGAACTCAAATTATACTGTATCCGCTCTACAACGGCTCCGCTCTGGTACGGAGACCTGAGGTGTGCAAACAGGCATGTGCGGGATTCTCGAGATCTTGCAATACAGTCCGAGCAATAAACGCGGAAGTTAGATCCAAACACTTGTTGTGTGGGAGAAGTATCGAAATGAACTGTTTAATCTGCCTATTATTTGTGTTGAGAGATCAGCAGTGTTTGGATCAACAAAGTGTGACTTTGATAGTGGAAACTGTATTTATGGATTATTTTTGTGCATTTAAAGTTCAACCGCCATTGATAGTTGTTAAAAGTTGTTAAACCTGTGCATATGAAACAAAAAATGCTTTTTGTTATCGATTTATTGTGAAATAACGATAGTTGTGCTTGCTCCCTTTCCTGTTGGGCGGTTGTGAGTTCTGTCCATTGACTGCGGAGGTGCTCCGGCGTCCGGCAAATATATAATCGATTCTATTTTTGCCGGATGGCGGGCGGTGCACTGCGCCGCACGGCCGCAGTAGTGGAACAGCTCTGATTGACTACAATGGGACCGTTTTTGCTGTGGAGTTCGTGCCGGAGCGGAGATAGTGGAATTTTGGGGTTAACGTTAATGGTTTGTTATGTTTGTTGTTGACTCCAGAATATCGGTGAAACAGGAAGTAAATTAGGATGAAAACTAGAGACCTGATTCACTCTGCCCTGTGTGCAGTCTGTGATTAGTCTTCGACACTTTTCAAAAGGCTAAAATAAACGTGTGAGCTTATTTGGGGAAGGTTTTTAATAGAATGTAAAGCGTATGAGTCAATATCACAGAAGGTGAGTCAGAAGTATGGAGAAACGCAATATGGCCTTAGTTTAGATCAGAACATCTTCTGTCTTTAAGGTTCGTCCAGACCATCTGCTGCCTTCACCCGGGCAGAGATCTTGGCTGGTTAGCTCTCAGAGATTCTACCGTTTACACCGTTTACATAGAGCTTTACATACATCCATAGTATGAATGTAGAATATAAGGACTACATCCGTGTTTTCCAAATTAGAACTGGGAGCAAAAGGTTATGTTCACTATAGTTTATCTCTTTTTTACATAGTCACGGTTATACAGATAATTTAAATATATATATATATATACACATTCAATTCAAAGATACTTTACTAATCCTAGAGGGAAATTAGAGTTTCAGTACACACAATTCAGAGATCAGACATACATGGGCAAGACACATGACAAGAATTGGTGACTGTGGTCATTCGCAAACCGAGTCGCGCTACCTTAATAGAGATAAGAGGATTGAGTCAGGGTGAGGGGGAAAAAAGGCACATCAGAGTTACCCCCGACAGAGAGGATAGCTTTGCTATGCAAAAACACCTCAGACAGAAATGCAACAGACTTCAGACATCACACAATATAAGTGTCCACTAGGTGGGGTGGTAGGGTTGGGGACTCTCCTCACATCAGTGCATGCAGCCACGATAAGCAGCGCTCGCCACCTCTGTCTGGACAGGGGAGGGAGGTAATTGGGTTAGAAAGCACAGTGACTCCTGGAGACGGTTCCACGACCTTCACCGGTCTCAGAGATAATTTCCTCTCTGTCTAAAAGAACTATGAACTAGTTCATTTTTGGAACAGTGAACTTAGTTTAAGTTTTTACAAATTATGAACTAAGAATCGAACTAGTTCGTTTTTTTTAAACAAACTTTCCCAAGACTGCACCAGGGCTCCACAATGATGATGAATGGGAGTATTATTGAGGACATGCACCAGAGTTGGCTAAAAGGCTATTTTTCCATCTGCAGTCCTGACCTGGAAGCTGCTGAGACGTTTTAAAAAAGCACATGTGGGGGCATATAGGACACACCTAACGTGATCTCCAAACCTAAGTGATATGATTTAAATCATAATGATGGGATGCATTTTCATGTGTCATAACCACCCAGCCTATGTGGGGGAAAAAAGCTCTGGTGCCAGAGGAGAGAAGAGCAGAAGACACTTGTGAGAGAAAGAAAGAAAGAAAACGATCTTTTATATAACGCCTCTCAAGATGAAATTCACCAAAAAAAAATTTTTGAGTATAAAAAGATTTCAAATAAACGATTAAAAGTCTGTTTTAAAATGAGAAAAAAAATCTAATTTGTGAATACAAAAACGTGAGGAAAGGAAGAGAGAAAATGAATATTAAAGAGGGAAATCAGTGGATCCCGGGAAAGGTGGAACAAGAGCAGAGCAAGGAGAGTGTGACAAAGATCACGCAAAAGCCAGCTTGAACAGGTGAGTCTTCAGCTGCTTTTTAAAGGAGACCACTGAGTCCACTGATCTCAGGCTCGGGGGGAGAGAGTTCCAGAGTCTGGGGGCCACAGCAGCAAATGATCTGTCACCTTTGGTCTTTAGCCTGGTGCTGCACAACCAGTAGGCTTTGATCACTGGACCTCAGGGACCTGCTGGGGGTGTAGGGACTGAGAAGATCACCAATGTAAGATGGTGCTTGTCCATGTAACCCACCTTGCCTGCTGGTGGTGCCAGTGTACAGCAGTCTCACTTCTTTCAGTGTGCCTCAGAGCAGCTCATATTTACATAAATAACAAGTGAATCGGTTCCTCAGTGAGCCGGCCCTTTAAAGTGACAGAGGCCGGAAGCGGCTCATTCTGGGAGGTACTGAAAATGTCAAAAATAAAACTGCTGAAATTGCTTTATGTGAGAGGGGATTGTTGCAACACTGAACATGTTTTGTGCAGAACAACATAGATCTGTTAAAATAATAATAATAATAATAATAATAATAATAATAATTTTAAAAAGAAACGTCCCCTTTAAGCTTCTGGAATAAACATCCCAAAGGTCAGACTTAAGTCAGAATGAAAGTGTGTGGACTTTTTTTTTAAAAACTGTTAATATGAACTGTTCCAATAGTGCCTAAATGGTCAAATATCCACCAGAATAATGACAGAAGCTTGTTGGTGGAAACAAAAAAACCTGAATAAAGGGACGTTTCCTGAGGGAAATTGTTTACCAAGTATTATCAAGTTGTGTGTGTGTGTGTGTGTGTGTGTGTGTGTGTGTGTTTAAACCCCAAAATCTTCAACACATTCAGGCTCATGAACTGTAAAAAAACCTCTGGCCTCTTCTCTAATTTAGTACCCAGTGAACCATAGCCCTCTCCCTGCCTTATCAGTTTCTTTGCCCTCCATAACTCCGACATCATCCACCTGTGACGTGATGTTGTGGTATGCAGGCTGATTTCACTCCCACTAACGACCCGAGTGGACAACAAGCTCGGACTTCTCGCAGAAGAACTTAAATGTTTAGTTTGCGACGCTCCGGTGGTGCTGGAGGCTCTACCAGAGTCGGATTATCAGTCCGTTCACGTTCTCGCTCCGCCAGCGAGGCGGCAGCTCCAGTCTCTTACTGCTCCACCGGCCCAGGAACAAATGGACCCGTGCTCATTTGTTTTCTCAAAATTTTGTTGTTAGAAACACGCCGACACAAATAAAACCTAAAGAAAATCACAACAACCCACTCCATCAAGCCTTGCTGGGCTATTTTGCATCACAGCCTCTGAGCGTCAGACGGGTTTGGACTGTAATGGTGGTAACCAACGGTGCCATTGCTCACACATGACCGGGCACATTCCTACTGTTACCGTTGGCTCCCCGTCCTCCAGCAAACACACACACACACACACACACACACACACACACACACACACACACACACACACACACACACTCTCTCTCGCGTTTTTTCTCTGACACACAGTGTCTCTCTCTCTCTCTCTCTCTCTCTCTCTCTCTCTCTCTCTCTCTCTCTCTCTCTCTCTCTCTCTCTCTCTCTCTCCCTCCCTGGGTTTGATGAATGCACCTCTTTGTGAGAGACTGGAAGAATGGGACACTTGTTGTCCAGCCTGAAAGGAAAGTAGTGGGCAGAGAGGCGTTAACATCAGCAATGACGATTAAGCATACAGGATAAAATAATATGAAATAAATGTATCATCAAAAAGGCCTTAAAAGCGCTGGTGAACATATTTTACTAGAGATCTGTTACCATTCATGAAATAGTGGAAATTATTGAATTTTTCTTATTTTAAATCACATTTTTTTAGGGACGCCATTTGAGTGGGTGGGGCCTGGTAAGAAGTGGGTGGGCCTGAGCCCACCCAGGCCCACCCATAGCCATGCCCCTGCTCTACGGAAACCCGATTAGAAAATATCATGGATGTTAGGTTCATCAAGAGCAGCTGTGGGTTGTTTAGCCACGACCTTTTCCATCTTTGATTCATCCAACCATTTTCCTTCGCTTATCAGGGGTCGGATCACGGGGGCAGCATTCTAAACAGAGAAGCCCAGACTTCACCCTCCTCTTCGCGAGATACTAAAAGAGGTCCTTCACTGGGAAACATTTTTTATTTATTGATTTTTAAACGATCTATCACTCTGAGTGTTTAATGCAGGCTGATTGTAAAAATATTGCCCTGCGGCAGACGGTGAAACTCTCTTGGAAGAGTTGCGCAACACAACGAATCGATGACGCAATTCGTTGCCAACGCTTTTAGTAATCGATTTTCATCGAATTTATCGATTCGTTGTTGCAGCCCTATTGACTAACACTTTGTTTGATTAGCTTTATTAAAATAGAGTTCTTTGATTTATTAAAAGGAGAGAGTCCTTTCTTCATTCTTCTCTTGGGCTGGAAAGGAAGCAGTTTATAGCAAATGCATGAGACCTTGAGGCCATATCTCATGCAGACTAGTTCTGTGTCAGAGGAGAGGGGGAAATGACTTTTAGGTGGAAAACAGTCATTTCATTCTGTTACAGTGTTTAACAAGTAGTTGAGATTATTTTGCACAATGTTTAATTGTTACATTGATAATTTGATATCTTAAACAAAATTGCTGCCACATTTTCCATCTAAACCAATTTCAAAGGTCTGCTCATATTCAGAAACATAAGATTTGTTATTTGGATGAAACTGTGAAATTTAAAATAAGAAAATATGTCTTTATTGAAAGTTCTCTAAAAGCCCAGAATAAAACTCAGGTTAACACTGTAGAGGTGTTCCAGCCCTCTCTTCTATCACTATCAGTTCTTTTTATGTTGGACGAGGTGGGTTGTTGCTTCAGGTGGGACGGTGAGGAGGAGGGCGCATATGCAATACAGGGTTTTTCCTGGCTCAGACTGAGGCAGAGGTGGTACCATCCTGACCGTGCACCAGCACATGCGTACTCTGTGCATTCAACTGCCTCACTTTTTTAAAGGCTAAATATGTTTTCGTTAAGTGTTCTAATCTAAGCTTCTGGCGATTAATAGAATATTCCATTTGACAACGTTTCAAGTGAAACAAAACTGGTTTGCTGCTAAAAAATATGAAATAAAACAACAAAATTAATAGGCTGACATAACAGACTCTTATTATGAAAGGCTCAATAATATGCATCAGATTGGTGTTTAGTTCCTTTTTCCCATCTGATATTTATAGTTAAAATATTTTTATATATTTGACCTACATTTCAGTAACATTTTAGGTTTGTATTAATAACACTCATCTTAGTCATAATAACACATAAATATATGCAGTAAAATATAATGCATTTCATTAACATGCACTTGTGTTGGAAATGGTAATAACATTTAATTTCTGCTGCTAACATTGTAATGGTGGCTTGTCTATTATGTACGGGTTGGCAATAATCCAGTTTAAATTATGTTCAAAGATAGAAGCGTTTGTGAATTATATACCACAATGGCTTGCCGTAGTCTTGTAGCAGTAATGTGACTCGTATCTGCAGCGGTTCTGATCCGTAGTGCTGCAGGATGCAGAATAAACAGGATGGTGGGGACTTTCATCTGCTTCATGTTCAGCCAATCAACTACTTAGACGTCATCGGTAGTCAAAGGACCCCGAGCCAATCATGCACCCTAGCAGATCCTGGACCAACACCGGTTCTGCCTTTGTGCCTTTGCTGGTTCCTGTATTTTCCTCCACTGCATCCAGATGACCACACTGTGCGCCAGTAAAAAGCATTTTCTTACACGTAACTTACTTTGGTTCAATAAAGTTCTGGGGAAAATAGTAATTCAAAGATGTTTCACCCGTGCTACGTTTAAAAATAGACAGACACGCACAGACAGTTACAGCCCTGCTCTGACATGGAAAAGCCTGGGGCAAAATCAGGACGTTAATAGCACCAACCATAGATATGTACCCACTAGCGAGAAAAGCTATTTTTGATCTTTTTCTGTAGCGGTTTTAGTGCTTTTCAGTGCACTGCTGCTGATACAGCGCCCTGTAGTGTGGGCGACGGTGGCACAGGAGTTAAGTGCTCGCCCCGTAATCGGAAGGTTGCAGGTTCGAGCTCCACTCAGTCTGTCGCTGTCGTTGTGTCCTTGGGCAAGACACTTAACCCACGTTGCCTGCTGGTGGTGGTCGGAGGGACCGGTGGCGCCAGTGCTCGGCAGCCTCGCCTCTGTCAGTGCGCCCCAGAGCAGCTGTGGCTACATTGTAGCTCATCCCCACCAGTGTGTGAATGTGTGTGTGAATGGGTGAATGACTGATTGTGTTGTAAAGCACCTTGAGGGGTTCCAGGCCTCTATAAGGCGCTATATCAAATACAGGCAGGCCATTTACCATTTAGTGGCGCAACGCTGCAACAGCAGTTAAAATAACATCCATATAGCTGGGGGCAGAGTGAAATCAGACTGGGGCGGCACAAAATTATATACATATTTTTATACATATATATATATATAATATATATATATGTGCCAGAGCGTCGGTACTGACACGC
>SSNQ01034560.1:626818-638866 GCA_006942095.1 Nothobranchius kuhntae
TTGATTGGAGATGGTCTTCTAGCCTTTAGACTGTGAAAACTTTCTGTCTTTCTTGGTAGACAAAGTCAATAAGGTTAGATCTAGCATCTATCCCTCAGCCTTATCTCCACCCTGACTCCAACCAGGCCCATCATCCAGAATAGCTTTGCTCCTGTTTCTTTGCCTGAGTTAACCAAACTAGTTAACTCTATGAAGACCTCTGCTCTGTCTCTAATGACCTTCTGACTCACAGTGATGCAGGAGACTGTTGTGTTCTGGTCCTGCTGGACCTGACTGCAGCCTTTGACACTGTTGACCATCACCTGCTACTGGAGAGGCTCAGAGACTGGGTAGGCCTATCAGCATCTGCTCTGGAGTGGTTCTCCTCTTATCTCTCTGAGCGATCCTTTTCTGTGGCCATCTCCAAGTTTAGGTCCTCCACCATCATCCTTACCCATGGTGTCCCACAAGGTTCTGTGCTGGGGCCTCTGCTCTTCCTTCTCTATCTGCTTCCTCTTCAGCACATCCTGAGCTCCTTCAAAGGAATCTCCTACCATCTTTATGCAGATGACATCCAGCTGTACATCTCCTTTAAGCCCCATGAGATGTCTAAGCTGCAGCTGTTACACACCTGCTTAGACTCTATCAAAACCTGGATGGCTGGGAGCTTTCTTCAGCTGAATGAAGATAAGACTGAGATCCTCATCTGTGCCCCAGACAAGCTGGTTCCCAAAGTCAGAGACTCTCTTGGTCAGCTTGCTTCTCACACCAAACCTTCCGTCAGGAATCTTAGTGTGACCTTTGACCCAGCTCTCACCCTGGATTCTCACGTTGGTTCTCTTGTTTGCTCTTCCTTCTTCCATCTCAGAAACGTTGCTAAGCTGAGTCCCATTCTGTCCCGCTCTGAACTTGAGACAGTTCTCCACACCTTCATCTCCTCACGCTTAGACTTACTGTAACTCTCTTTTCACGTGTCTGAGCAGAACCTCCCTGAACCGTCTACAGGTGGTTCAGAACGCCTGTGCTCGGCTTCTGACCAAGTCCTCCAAACACACCCACATCACCCCGCTTCTCCTCCAGCTTCACTGGCTGCCAGTCAACTTCAGGGTTCATTTCAAGATCCTGGTTCTGGTCTATAGGGCCTTACATGGACAAGCACCATCTTACATTGTGATCTTCTTAGTCCCTACACCCCCAGCAGGTCCCTCAGGTCCCGTGACCAAAGCCTACTGGTTGTGTAGCGCACCAGGCTAAAGACAGAGGAGATGGTCTTCTAGTCTTTAGCTGATAAGAGATGGGCTTCTAGGATTAGGGTTGGCGTTAGCGTGAGGGTTGGGGTTGGTGTTTGTAATCTCCTAACACAACTGTGTCCTCAGCTTTCTGTGGTCCATGTTCAGGGTGACACACACCCTGATCTCAAACAGCACTGTGACTACCTTTCAGCCTCACGGGCAAACTGATTGCAGGACACATCTTAGTTTAATGTCTCCCTGTAGTCTACAAATTTTACTATTTTCAATAGTTCATTTAGCTTTAATCATTCTGTTGAACCTCAATTCAAATGCCTGGTTTTACTTTGGTTAATTTGGGTACTTTTATTTTGTCATTTCAGATTTTTCTTCACTTTGTCAAAGAGTACCAACAAATGATTGTCCATGTCTGCATACCATAAACCACTGAATGTCTTCAGGACTAGTTTGTCCTTCCTCTTGACCTGCCTGTCCAAATTAGAGCATGCTCAAGCTGTTTGACTGTGCGGAGCAATCATTCAGGAAGAATCCCAGGGTCAGTTTGAGTCCATGAATCAATGTCCTGGCTTTCTGCATGTCCATAAACGTAGCACAGTGAGAGTGTGTGCTGGTGGGTAATAATGGGCTGAAGGGTCCGAAGAAAAGCTTCCAGCATCACTATTATTTATAGACTTTTTATAGAGAGGAAGCCACATGAAAGCACGCCGAACTGAAAGAGACTGTCCATTATTTATTAAGACTGCTTGTCAGCTGAATACACTTCTAACCCAATAATCCTCTTGGTGCTGTCTATCAATAAACACTCACACTGATGCATTGTTTCTGTGTGCTTCAGTTTTTTCACTCTTCTTCTACGTCTCTGACCCTCTGAGCTATGATCACCTCAGGGATGGAGGTGCTGCAGCGTGGATACACGTCTATCGCCGTGTCTGTGCGTTTCTGCTGCTCGTCTGAATAATTCACATCAGGGCTGTTACTGAGATCTGCTTCCTCTTATGTCCCTGAAAACCCATCAGGACAAGACAGGTGGTCGCATATCCTGCATCCACCTCAAGCTGACTGGAGTCGAGAGTGCCTGGGATCTCGCTGAGATGAATCACTCCTCCCAACAGTTTTTGGGTGAATTATTGAAGGCTTCACCGAAAGAACGGAGCACATCGTTATCAGGATTTTATACGCTGATGTCCGGGAGTCAGTGGTCTGGGATTTGACTGAGATTTGGGAGTTTGCATGTGGTCTGGGTGTGTTTACATCTGTGATGTTGAAAATAATAAAGTGCTCTTTTTTAATCCAGCAAGTCAGATCTGCCCATGGAAAAACTAAAGACGATGAATGACTTCTGTCTATCATTTCAGTTTTAAACTTATATCATTGGAAATTGAAAAGTGATGACGCCTAGCTAGGTTAGAGTACATGATGAATGATGCCTAGCTAGGTTAGAGTACATGATGAATGACTCCTAGCTAGGTTAGAGTACAAGATGAATAACTCCTAGCTGGGTTAGAGTACATGATGAATGACGCCTAGCTGGATTAGAGTACATGATGAATGACTCCTAGCTGGATTAGAGTACATGATGAATGACTCTTAGCTGGATTAGAGTACATGATGAATGACTCTTAGCTGGATTAGAGTACATGATGAATGACTCTTAGCTGAATTAGAGTACATGATAAATGACGCCTAGCTGGATTAGAGTACATTATGAATGACTCTTAGCTGGATTAGAGTACATGATGAATGACTCTTAGCTGGATTAGAGTACATGATGAATGACTCTTAGCTGAATTAGAGTACATGATAAATGACGCCTAGCTGGATTAGAGTACATTATGAATGACTCTTAGCTGGATTAGAGTACATTATGAATGACTCTTAGCTGGATTAGGGTACATGATAAATGACTCCTAGCTGGATTAGAGTACATGATAAATGACGCCTAGCTGGATTAGAGTACATTATGAATGACGCCTAGCTGGATTAGAGTACATTATGAATGACCCCTAGCTGGATTAGAGTACATGATGAATGACTCTTAGCTGGATTAGAGTACATTATGAATGACTCTTAGCTGGATTAGAGTACATGATGAATGACTCTTAGCTGGATTAGAGTACATGATGAATGACCCCTAGCTGGATTAGAGTACATGATGAATGACGCCTAGCTGGATTAGAGTACATGATGAATGACTCCTAGCTAGGTTAGAGTACATGATGAATGACTCTTAGCTGGATTAGAGTACATGATGAATGACTCTTAGCTGGATTAGAGTACATGATGAATGACTCTTAGCTGGATTAGAGTACATGATGAATGACTCTTAGCTGGATTAGAGTACATGATAAATGACGCCTAGCTGGATTAGAGTACATTATGAATGACTCTTAGCTGGATTAGAGTACATTATGAATGACTCTTAGCTGGGTTAGAGTACATGATGAATGACTCCTAGCTGGATTAGAGTACATGATGAATGACTCCTAGCTGAGTTAGAGTGCATGATGAATGACTCCTAGCTGGGTTAGTACACTTAGTGAATGTTCCCACTATTGTGTATGGCAGCCATCTTGAATGGGATTGACTCCAAAGGATAATCAGCTGTAGATGTACATCCACCTGATAGGTGATGGGTTACCCCCTCTGATGGGGCAATATCTGAAGAAGTTGGCCAGCAGGTCAAAGGTGTCTCCCCGTTTCTCACGCATGTAGCTCCAACTATTACTGGTCCAGTTTATTTTTGATTGACACATCAAACAGCCAATAAAATTCTGAATCCAATAATATCTCTTTGTCCGCTCTGAGCATCCGTTACGGCTCAGCGCCAGAAGATTCCAGATGACAAGCGGAGTGTTAGCATTGTTATAGGGTTAGGGTTCATACCCGATATTAGAATAAAACAAATAATGCCGTGGCTTCTTAAAGCTGATTTATGCTTCTCCTTCAGCTGGAGTTTGGAGTCGTACACGTTGACGGAGATGTTTTCCCTTCGGACTTCTCCGTTGCCTGGGGAGTGTTGCAAAGCGATTCCCCGCCACCACAACAGGGGGAGTAGTGCTCTTCTGGGGTATCTTTCCACCAATACGTATCCAGTCTACAGCAAAATATTTTCAATTCTCTTTGGATATTTTGAGGGGGAATGGCGGTGCTGTTGACGAATTTAAAGAAAGCGACTCCTTGACCAACCACAAGCTTGCCCTCTCCACTACTTTAGACGGATAGGTAAAAAGTTGGCCGTGTCTCTACTAGCCACTGCAGGTGTGCCGGAGAGCCCTTGCGCCGACGCTTAATGGCTTTGCGTGTCTCCTTACCAACACAGACGTATAAATCAGGCTTTTTAGGGATCGATTTTAGCTCCACTATTTTTCTCCCTATATCTTCTACCCCTGGGTGACCTTTTTCGCTAGCATGGCGTGTCATTCCATCTATATGCTGATGATTGCCAGATAATTTTTCCAATTAGGCGTGGTGGTTTATGCACCATTCAACCTTTGTTGGACTGCCTGGAGGATATCAAGCTATGGATGGCTCAGAACTACTTGTGTTTCAACCAAAATAAGACTGAAGTAATTCTGTTTACTCCACCAAAGACCCTAGGAGGTGCCCAAGGGCTTGATCTTTCCATACTGGCACCGCATCAGAAGGCGGTGGTCACTAACCTAGGGGTAAAGCTGGACGCAGAGTTCAGATTTGATTCTCAATTAAACAGAATCGTGAGCTCTTGCTATTTTCATCTCCGGCGGATAGTGAAGATTAAGCAATTTCTGTCACGTAGCCATTTGGAAACTGTAATCCATGCCTTTGTTACCTGCAGGCTGGATTATTGCAACTCGCTATATGCGGGGCTTAGGCAAGCTCCAATAGCACGCCTCCAGGCAGTTCAGAACTCTGCAGCGCGGTTGTTAACATCTACCAGGAGGTCTGAACGTAGTACACCAGTCCTACGTGCCTTGCATTGGCTCCCTGTTTCCTATCGCATCAGGTTTAAGGTAATCCTGTTTGTGTTTAAGGCGTTAAACTGGGGGGTACCTAAATACCTGTCAGACATCATCCACTGGCATGTCCCGGTGCGTTCCTTTAGGTCAGCTGACCAGAGACTATTAACTGTGCCCAGGTACAGCTTGAAGTCTCGTGGGAGCCGTGCCTTCTCACTGCTGGGACCAAGGCTCTGGAATGAGCTGCCAGCCGATGTGAAGCAGGCCCAATCACTTTAGAGCTTTAAAAGCCAACTAAAAACCCATCCGTTCTCATTGGCGTTTGGACATTGAAGTTGGGATTAGGTGGGCAGCGTCACTTTGAATGTTTCTGGATCTGATTCTGGAAACAGGACTGATATGGATTGCTAAACTGTACTCGGGAATTTTTATTGTATTTTAATGGTTATATATGTTTGTTTCATTGCTGTGTTTTTTTTGTTTTTGTTTTTATTGGTGTACAGTGCTTTGTTTGTCCACTTTGGGCATGTGAAAGCGCTTTATAAATAAAGTTGATTTAATTAGATTTGATTTAGCAGTACAAAATTTAACTTCTGGGTCGCTCCTGGCCAAAATTTAGTCCACGGCGCTGCTGCTCTTTGCCAGACGGTGTTAAATTACAAATGCTATCGTACCGCATACACGTACATTGTGATGTGATCGGGCAGCTTTGATTCCTGTGCTGGGTAACAACATGTTCATTTGCTGCCCAAGACACATGACACCAGAAATAAAACCAAGAAGCATCATGATGGCGTCTTATTGAGGATCCTCAGTTGTCTTCACTGGTCCATTGGTTTCATAATCAGCTTGGACTTTTATCAGCTGGTATTTTCAGCTCCCTGATTGGGCAGTGTGAGCAGCTCAAGATGCAGCTGCACAACTCTCTCTTCCGCTTCCAGTCAGCTTTAAATATCACTCTGTGACCTCTGACCTCTCACTGGCAGCGCTGAGCTGGTGACCGGGCTCCAGCCCACTCCTCGGCTGCTCGCCCTATCTTTGTCATTTATCTAAATCCTAGAAATCAATTACATCACTCCAGAGTGAGAGGCTTTGAGCTTTAATTTTCTCCACGCATTTCTCCGGACATCGAGGGCTGTAGATTAAATTCTCAGACTTTGCATATTTTTTTTCTTTTCTTTGTGTTTACATTCCTCCATGGTTCCCTAGACAACCCCGTTTTATTTATGTGCTTTTTTGGGTTTTTTTCTCAGTAGTAATGGTCTTTAAAAGGGATATTCCACCCAAAACTGAAATTTTGTCTGTGGACATTTTTCCCAGAGTTGGACGTTATTTTGAGTGTCCAAGTGGTCTGTCCCAGCCCATAAACAAAGCATGGCTAGAAAAAAAAAACACCTTCATCCTCTTTAAAATATAAGTAAAAAACGAAAAGCCCTGTAATCAAAGCTTATTTCTGTCTGGATTCGGCTCAAATGACCTGATTTTAAAGTTGGAAAGCCAAAAAAATCCCATCTTAACCAACTTTCATGTTATTGAAGTATTCAATTAATTCTACATCACACATCAGTGATAAAACAGCAAACTGATCGACTATCCTGTTTATTTTACCTTTATTTATCCAGATGAGTCGAGGCTAAGCTAACTGTTTAGCTGCTGAAAAGAGAAGAAAAGGCTCCAGCTCATCACAATCCGCCTCCCTGGTCATTTGATTTGAGGAAAACTCCAAAAACAAGGATGGCTGCCGAGCGCACACAGCTAACCTCTGTGGGAGTGTGTGCATTTGAAACATTTCACACCTACTTCTCTTCGTCTCTTTGATCTAAACATAGCTCCCCTCTTCGTTTCTTCTCTCTGTTGCCTGTTTGGTCACATTTTTATCAGTTTGAGGCTGCCGTGTTATTTTTGACAGCCAATTTTTCAGATAGCATCTCAATTTCAGACCGACTCGTGCCGTCTGTTGAGACGAGCCTCTCCTCTGTTGGGGTCATTTCACAACCCGCCAGCGGTTCTGTGGAGGGGGCGATATCGGGTCGGGATCGCTGGTGTTATCTGGATCACGTCAGCAGGTCCTCTCTCACTCCCGGTGGTTTTTAACGTCCACGTGCTTGTAACACACCGCTGACACCTTGCAGACTTGGCTGAGCTGAGCCTGGATTTCAGTGAGGTGATAAGAGCAAGCGGGCCCGGCCTCTTTGGCCTTGGTTTGTTATCTCCTACAGAAGGGTAGCCGAGGAATCCGTTAGCAAACTTGTGGATAGAAAACAAGGAATGGAATGCTGAGCTTGAACAAATTAAAAAGGCGATTTGAGTTCTTGCCTTCCACGTGTTGGCGTCTGGACGAGTGAGAACTCCCGACATCCGTGCAAGGAATGATTAGTTTTGTGTCTGAATGAGCCTGATGAAGCACAAGCAGCAGGAGGGTCGGGTTTCAGCCTTGAGCTCAGTCCTGAAAGAGCTCCAGTGTCTGTGGAAGAATAAAGTGGCCATTTGAAATGGTGGCGAAATCCAGAGAACTTTCTTGGTATGCACCTCACACTGATTTCTCAGTCAAGCACACACGCTTCCCTAGAAACCCTAAGCCTCCTTTTATTAGCTTGGTTGAGCTTCCAGCCTGAGAACAGGAGCAGCTACAGCAGTACCTGGAGATCCGGGGGAAAACGTGTCCTTAGAGGAAGCTCAGAGAGGACCGTTCTTCTCAGCAGGTCAGGCTGGTGGAAAAGCACACTCACTTTTTATAATTGTTATATTTGAGAAGATTTCTGAGAAGATGTGAACTGGAGTTTATTCAAGCACACACACCTTTTATTAAAGTATCACTAGATAGAAGCTAGAGCTTTAACAGTAATCTCAGTGATTGTTGAGTTAGAAACGGGACCAGTATCATATTAGACGCCACTCGGCGGGGCGACGCTGGCACAGGAGTTAAGAGCTCGCCCCGTAATCAGAAGGTTGCAGGTTCGAGTCGCTGTCGTTGTGTCCTTGGGCAAGACACTCAACCCCCCTTGCCTGCTGGAGGTGGTCGGAGGGACCGGTGGCGCCTCTGTCAGTGCACCCCAGGGCAGATGTGCTACGCTGCATCGTAGCTCATCCCCACCAAGGTGTGAATGTGTGTGTGAATGGTTGAATGACTGTGTTGTAAACAGTGTTGGGAACGTTACTTTAAAAAAGTAATTAGTTATAGTTACTGATTACTTTGTCAAAAAAGTAACTCAGTTACTAACTGAGTTACAAGATCATAAAAGTAACTAATTACCAACAAAAATAACTACTTAGTTACTTTTTTCATTAAAGAATGCAAGAATGACTACAATAGTGAAATATAAATGACTAATGACTGAACATAATAAAATGTATGTCCAAATGTTTTATATAAACCTGAATAATTTAAATAAATAAGCACGTAACAGGAGGAACTACTAACAGGAACATTACACTAATCTAGACTATTAAAAGGTCACTGTGTGATATTTAACAAGACCCCAATCAGCTAAAATTTAAAATTGCAAATAGAAACACCTGTAAAGGTTCCCGAGCCTTTAAATGGTCTCTCAGTCTAGTTAAATTACAGAAATAAATGTAATTTTGCACAGTATTCTAATTTTTCCAGCTTCACATAATTGTGTGTTTTTAGCAGCATTTCTGTTGCTGGTAATCTAGTAACGGTTAAATAAATAAATAAAATCCTTTAAAATGACACTAGAAGAGGCACAAGCCTGATGGAGGACTTACATTTACTAACGTGGGTCAGACCCAACCACAGAAGAGCTGAAGCTGGGTGGTGAACACACACAGGTAGTTCTAATAACACCTGAGCTCCATGGTGTCGGAGGCTGATGCATCAGTGTTACAGCGGGACTAAAGACTTGATCAGAAACAGGTTACAGCTGGATGATCTAGGAAGGTAGAAGATCAGGACGTCTGAGCGGTGAACAGGTGAGCGGACCTTCGGGACGTCCTGCTGTCACGCTAAGAAGGGCACAGCTGCAGACCCGCAGATTCGCTGCTGCAGATTCCCACCTGCAGCAGCGAATCTGCAGGGGGTCTGCAGCCGTGGACTATTCATCACGTCTTCCTTGTTCTTCACGGGCCGTGATGCTCTTGGATGAAAACATCTACCTCTTTAGCTCCTGATCAGCTGATGACAGCTTCAACACACCGCGCTGCTTAACGCACGCATGTCCTTATCAGTAACAGAAACGACGTTTTGATAAAAGAAGACGTGGGCCGCTGCTGTAAAAAGTGAGGCGCGAACCGGAAAAGCTTCTGCCGATCATAATTCAACAACGGATTATGAAAGAACGGATAACGCTCGAAACACGCAGATTCATCCTGATGTGAGAGGTGAGTCTCCACTTTGTTTTGGTTGTTTTGGCGTCGACATCATCCTAGCGCGCCGACACCTCTCTCTCCCTGGCTGCAGCTGAAGTGTGGCGGTCAGAAAGCCTGCTGCTCAACGTTCGACAAGCACATAGTAACGCACAACCTTCCGTCCCCGGTAACGGTAACGGCGTTGTAACGGCGGGAAAAGTAATTAATTAGATTATTCCGTTACCTATAAAAGAACACCGTTAGAAACGCCGTCATACTTAAACTGCGTTACTCCCAACACTGGTTGTAAAGCGCTTTGGGGGTTTCTAGGACTCTAGAAGGCGCTTTATCAAATACAGGCCATTTACCACTCTGCTGCCCTCTATGGACCAGATACTGCACCTGTTTTGTAGAGCAGGTAGGTGTCCCGGGCCACACTTTACCTGTTTTATGGCTGTTAGCTGTAATGCTAGCTTTTAGCATTTTCAGTTGGCCGTTCGTCAATAAAAAGCACAAAAAGAAGAAAAATAACAAGCTTGCTTTTTTCTGTCTGCATCACGGTGGAGCCAAAAGTAAGAGAGTAATGTCTTTGGAGGTGAAGCAAAGAGCTGAAACCAGAGTGAACATCGCCACGGCCTACGCTAGTTTGAGGGAGCTATCGGAGGCTACAAAATCACAGACTGATGGTGACCTGGCTTTGTTGCTGGACTTGTAACTAATTTTATCTAACAGGGAGCCTAAGTCACTTCTGCACCACGGGTCCCGTGAAAAAAAGAATGCAAGTCAACGGGGCTAAAAATGCTATTTTCTAACTCTGCTTGTTTTGTGCCATGGATTTCACATTTGATGTCCGTGAATTTTAAAGACACATTTTAATCAGATCAAATCAACTTTATTTATACAGCACTTTTCATACAAAACAAAATGCAACCCAAAGTGCTTCACAGATTAAAATGGCTCCATAGGTCCCATATTCCCATCCCAGCCCCCCTCCCCAAGTATAAAACAATTGACAATTACACTTCCCCTCCCGCAACCAATTTCCAAGGTGAACACTCACCCACACACTCATGCTGTTCACGNGTGTATAAGAGACAGGATTAAAATGGCTCCATAGGTCCCATATTCCCATCCCAGCCCCCCTCCCCAAGTATAAAACAATTGACAATTACACTTCCCCTCCCACAACCAATTTACAAGGTGAACACTCGCACACACACACACACACACACACACACACACACACACACACACACACACACACACACACACACACACACACACACACACACACACACACACACACACACACGTGAACAGCATGACGAAGAACCATAATACCAAGTACATGATTTTTTTTTTTAACGGGGGGAATAGTAATTTAGGTTTTGTGTGAAAATAAGTCCAGGACTACAAATACGCTTCACGCAAGTGACGTCATCGAACCAGACACGGAGAAAACTGAGGGAAAAGTGCTGTAAGTTCAGCAGACTTCCCACAGGAGGAAAGAGCCACCATAAATCTGGTCATGTGGTAAGTAGCAGCTACGCTAGGGGGGAGGTGATTATGTGGTGACGTCACATATGCGACGTGCCGATTTCTGGTGTGTAGTCGTGCTAATTACGGACTTTTACAAGCTGATAAATCTCAAAGTACATGACAGGCGTGGTCGAAACACACATCATTACTTTTCATTTAAATTGCAGTATGACATATATGCGATCCAGGGCGTAAGGCAAAGCGGATTAGAAAATAGCGTTTTTAGTCCCGTTGACTTGCACATTTCTTCATTCTTCCGGGGACCCGTGAGCCGACCGGAAAGGGAGGAGACGTAGGCTTCCTATTGTGTGAATCTTTTTATTTCACGGTTTACCTGTTGACCATCACCTGCTACTGGAGAGGCTGAGAGACTGGGTAGGCCTATCAGGATATGCTCTGGAGTGGTTCTCCTCTTATCTTTCTGAGCGCTCCTTTTCTGTGGCCGTCTCCAAGTTTAGGTCCTCCATCACCTCCCTCACCCATGGTGTCCCTCAAGGTTCTGTGCTGGGGCCTCTGCTCTTCCTCCTCTATCTGCTTCCTCTTCAGCACATCCTGATTCAAAGGAATCTCCTACCATCTTTATGCAGATGACATCCAACTGTACATCTCCTTTAAGCCCCATGAGATGTCTAAGCTGCAGCTGTTACACACCTGCTTAGACTCTATCAAAACCTGGATGGCTGGGAGCTTTCTTCAGCTGAATGAAGATCAGACTGAGATCCTCATCTGTGCCCCAGACAAGCTGGTTCCCAAAGTCAGAGACTCTCTTGGTCAGCTTGCTTCTCACACCAAACCTTCTGTCAGGAATCTTGGTGTGACCTTTGACCCAGCTCTCACCCTGGATTCTCATGTCAGTTCTCTTGTTCGCTCTTCCTTCTTCCATCTCAGGAACGTTGCTAAGCTGAGTCCCATTCTGTCCCGCTCTGAACTTGAGACAGTTCTCCACACCTTCATCTCCTCACGCTTAGACTACTGTAACTCTCTTTTCACGTGTCTGAGCAGAACCTCCCTGAACCGTCTACAGGTGGTTCAGAACA
>SSNQ01034560.1:652766-664647 GCA_006942095.1 Nothobranchius kuhntae
AAATCAACTCATTAACTAACAAAGTCTTAGAAAAAATGGATCTAATGTTCAACAACCCACATTTAATTTTTCTAGTTTTCTGCTCAGTTGAATTTGTTCTAATATTTATGAGATTTCCATGATTTGCTTTATTAAGCCTGATATTTAATCTGTGTGATTTTGGCTGTGGGCAGGACACTGTCTCTATGGGGTAGTGGGTGGATAACAGTACAGAAGCTGCAGAGGGGTGGGTTAAACTACGACTCTGCTTCCTGGTCTAGACCCTGGGTTGTCATGGAGGACTAATAAAACTGGCCATATTCCTAGAAAGAAGAGCTGCTCCATCCAAAGAGGGATGGATGCCGTCTCTCCGCATCAGACCAGGTTTTCCCCAAAAAGTTTTCCAATTATCAATGTAGCCCACGTTGTTTTCAGGACACCACCTAGACAACCAGCGGTTGAAGGACAGCATGAGGCTAAACATGTCGTCACTGGTCCGATCAGGCAGGGGGCAGAGAAAATTACGGAGTCCGACATTGTTTTGGCAAACTTGCACACCGAAGCAACATTAATTGTAGTGACCTCCGATTGGCGTAACCGGGTGTCGTTACCGCCAGCGTGAATAACAATCTTACTGTATTTACGCTTATCCTTAGCCAGCAGTTTCAGATAAGATTTAATGTCGCCCGCTCTGGCCCCAGGTAAACATTTAACTATGGTTGCTGGAGTCTCTAATGCCACGTTTCTGACTATGGAGCTGCCAATGATCAGAGTCGGCTTATCAGTGGGTGCGTCACTGAGCGGGGAAAATCTATTAGAAACGTGGACGGGTTGGTGGTGGCCCACGGGCTGGGTTCTATGCTTCCTGCATACCGTCACCCAGCCGGCCTGAGGTCCCGGCTGCTCGGGTTCCACTGGAGGGTCACTACGTGGTTGTTCTGAGCTAGTTAGCCCCGCGCTAGCTAAGTAACTACGGCTGTTTACCGGTTTTTCAACAGCGCGGAGCCGGGACTCCAATTCCGACACCCTCGCCTCCAAAGCTACAAAAATGCTACATTTATTACACGTACCATTATCACTAAAGGAGGCAGAGGAGTAACTAAACATCTGACACAGAGAGCAAGAGATAGAAGACGGAGAAGCAGAGACAGAAGTAGCCATAGCCGTGCTGAGGCTAAGCTAACTGGACGAGCAAACTGTTCAGTACCAAATAAACTGCGTGCAAACTCAAATGGTTCCCTAAAAGCTAGGTGGAACAACAGAAAATGTGTGTTTTAGCGTGCTTTTGTGCTACAATACTCAGAGATATCCAAGTACAGAGAAATTAAATCAGCTTTAGCGAGCCCCAAACACCAAACAGCTACACGGAGTGCAACACTGAAAACAGGAAACGCCTTACCGCCAGGTGCAGCTTATCAACACTAGGAGCTAACACAGACGTGTTGCTGCCTGTCACTAGCATAAAATCTAGAACCTCAGTTGCTGAAGCAAAATAATTTAGCTCAGCATGTCGGTCTAGCCACGTTCCATTTGACCCTCTACAGCCCAGTCGGACTGGTGCTGGTCCAATCACAGTGCTCTATCCGTTTGGTGGGCGGGGTGTTGCTGTGACTGAGTGAAACTAACATGGGAACGGCTCGTTTGAAACGGATTTGGCATTAACTTTGGACTATTTAGACTTGGGTTTTTCTTTGAGTCAATAGCAGATAGAGGTACTTAATTCTGTTAAGGACTTTTTTTTGTCTTTTGTGACAGAGTATGGTGGATTTTCTCATTGATCTGTACTGGTGAGTATGTCACGTTGTTCATTGTCAAATGGCATGAGGAGTCAGTTCAAAAGACAACCGCCCACGACTGAGAGCCGTCAGCGGGTTGGGGCCAGACTATATATTCACATTTATAGAAGATGGCTTGCCAGGCTAGCTTGTTGCACCCTTGCCATTGGCATTACAGGTGTGCTCCTTTAACCACCTCACTGGGCAATAAGCAGGTGAACAGCTGAAGACCACCAGCTATTGATCGTTTATCTCCTTCAGCCCTAGTACATCTCCTGGTGCCCCTCCCTAATGATTCCCTAGGGGTTATTTGACCCCCAACTCCAACCCTTCCTCCTCAACCACAGCCAAAAGCTGCTCTTCTCAGCCTCTTCTCTTTGACAAAGTCCTTGCATCCCACTCCAACAGTGCAAATGATGGCTTTCCAGCCTCCATACCCTCCTCGCCATTAGGTGAGCTCCTCCAACAGAGCAGCCCTTCGTGGTTTTGACCACACGATCTCGAGTGGCATCTCTTTGATATCCACTAGTAACTTTAGCTGCAAACACTTTCCAACTCAGCCATTTTTTTGCAGATGTGAAGATGAAGTTGGGTTTCTTTAGGCTCCTCATTCTTCTACTCTTAAGATGTTTTAAAGGGTTAAAATGTAGTTATAAAACGACTATTGATTCATCTTTCTACCCCCTCACATCCCGTCTGTGCGACACCCTGATGCTTCACAAGAAAAGTGTTTTAATGACCCAAAATTAATTTACTGTTCGCCTCCCTACGTGTAATTCTACAACCAACCGTCCATTCCCTCTGCGTCTACAACCGCGTCAGAAACATGATTTTTCTTTGTGGTCATCAATTCTTACAACATTCTGACACTGTGTTTTATTACTGCTGGGCTTTGTTCCCCTCAAGTCCATTATATATTAATGTTCAGCACAATAGTCTCCAGTGCTAGAAATGGAGTCGTGCATCAAAACATTCCATAGTTTCTCATTTATATCAACTATGATGACAGTGTTGGAAATGGAGAATAAAACCTCATGGTAGCTTGTTGATTCCTCTGATATATCAGGTTCTAAAACGATTTTCATACTAAAATTAAGGCTAAGTTACCTGAAAAGTTGTTCATACCTGAGCGGCACCATCATTTAGAGTCTGGAATAAACAACCACTTGGTGTATCAAACTTAAGAAGTTGAGAAAACGCCATTTTAGAGCAACAGTGAGCAGTTTCCTGCTTCTTCGCCCTACTGGTTGAAAGTGGAATTACAACTGTCGTAAACAACTAACACATTCTCACTCCCAACGCGTCGGAAACAAACGCTTGGTCAGTGACCCGCCACGTCAGACCCTGACGCCGAAAGCTCTCTTAATCATCACAACCGAAAAGGGGTTTTTCCGACAGCAAATCCACGTAAAATTGACGAGATGGGATGTCCGCTGGCGCTGCACCCAACCAGCACATTTCAGCCCATCCGAACTCTAACCCTCTTGCAACCACAAACCATCTCCTCACAGTGACCAAGCGCGTCTGTCCCATGCATTCGGGATGAGAATGTGTTGGCTTGGGGCCCAGGCGAGGGGGAGGTTCCAAATAGCAAGGCAAGAAACGTTAGGAGGGGGTGCGACGGGAACGTTAGAAGTAGCAGGAGGGTTAAGGTTCGGATGGGGTGAAATGTGCTGGTTTGCTGCAGCGCCAGCGGACATCCCATTGCGTCTATTTTACACTGCATTTGGATTTGCAGTCAGAAAATCCCCTTTACGTCCAGCTGTGACGAAAAAGGGCCCTTTCGACGTCGGGGTCTGATGTGTAGGGTCGCTGACCAAGCGTTTGTTTCTGACGCGTAGGGAGTGAGAATGTGTTGAAACAACCCTGCTGCAGCCTGCTGTAGCTTGCGTTAACAACAAGCTAATGGTATCATGAGCCAATTAATACAAAAACAAACCACAAAGTAAAACGATCCACACTGTTGGACAAAAACTATTATTAGTCCAGTAGCAACAAAGCCAGGTCACCATCAGTCCATGATTTTGTAGCCTCCATTAGCTCCCTTAGACTAGCTTAGGCTGCGCTGATGTTCACTCTGGTTTTAGCTCTTTGCTTCGCTTCCAAAGACAATACTCTCTTTCTTTTACATCCAAGCTCTGCCATGATGCCTACAGAAAAAGCTAACTTCTTCTTCTTTTTATTATCAATCAGCGAACTAAAAAAGTTAACTGCTAGCATAACAGCATAACAGCTAACAGCCATAAAGCAGGTAAAGGGCTCCTACCCACTCCATAAACCTGTTAAGTGCGGTATATAGCCAGCAGAGGGCTGCAGAGCGCTGTTCAGGGTGAAGACTATAAACTTTATATACACAATCACCTAAACCCATTTTGAAGGAATACCTTAAAGCGTTGAAAACGGTTTGGTGTAATGGGCTCGACACACATGAGGCAACAAACTACCCGGATCAGCGAAACTCATCGATATAGTTTTGATAACCTGGCACATGGGAAGCGACGTGCTCTGTTCCCGGGCGAATAGCGAGTCCTCCATTGTTTTTTTATTGAGGATGGCTATTGCACTGGATAAACGTAACTTACCTGATGTAATAATTCTGGCACCAACTGTTTCCCATGCTGCTGCCTGTGAAGACCTTGTTTTCTTTTGTAGAAACGTGGTGAAGCTCTGGGAAATCCGACAAGTAATTTCCTTTTCCTTCATGTTTACCCGGAGATCATCCTGTCTGCTCATTGGTCAGTCAATGAAACCGCCGCTGATTTGCAACAGCGATGAAAAGTTGAAATTTTCTCTACTTTCTGGGATTGCTTCGAGGGCTCGCCTGTGCACGACACGCTCAGAAGTGTAAAATTTCACGTGCACGTTTTTTGTGTGTTGCTTAGCAGGAGGGAGACTCGTGATTATGTCTTTGTCACGCACGTCTTGTTGAAAATGAACAGAGAGGCAATGTCGCCTCCACGTGTGTCAAGCCCATTAATCCTTTTCATCCCTGCTGAAAGGCTGCAGCCAGAGTTTAAACCTACGACCATCTCTGTGTGAGGCGGCGCCGCTAGCTGCACCACTGTGCGGCCTGAAATTATATCTACACTACAAGATTTAACAATAATCCCACAGTGATATGTTTTATGTGCATTTCCATTCCATTTTATTTATAAAGCACATTTCTACGCGGCCGAGGACAACCAAAGTGCTGCACAGTAAAAGAGCATAAAAATCAACACACGGGAAGAAGTAATAAAAGTAGTCCAGTAACTACTATAAAAACAATAAAAGCCAAACAAAAACATGGTAAAATGCTAACTAGGCTGAAGGAAAAGGCAAGGAATAAAAATTAGCCTTCAGGCGTGTTTTAAAATCAGAGAGAGGGGGCCATTCTCACTGCTAGAGGGAGTTGGTTCCAGAGACGAGGCGCACAGATTGAGAACGCTTGAGACGCATAAAGATAGAGTGACTTCAAAACAACGTAGTGAGGTAGTGCACCGGAAGCCATGAGGATTAGCACCTCCAAATCTGAGACCATTTTTCTCCACCGGAAAAGGGTGGCTTGCCAACTCCGGGTCGGGGAGAGGTCCTACCTCAAGTGGAGGAGTTTAAGTATCTCGGGGTCTTGTTCACGAGTGAGAGTAGGAGGGATCGGGAGATTGACGGGCAGATTGGTTCAGCATCTGCAGTGATACGGACGCTGAGCTGATCTGTCGTGGTGAAGAGGGAGCTGAGCCAGAAAGCCAGGCTCTCGATTTACCAGTCGATCTACGTCCCAATCCTCACCTATGGTCATGAGCTTTGGGTAATGACCGAAAGAAAGAGATCGCGGATACAAGCGGCCGAAATGAGTTTCCTCTTTAGGGTGGCCGGGCTCAGCCTTAGAAATAGGGTGAGGAGCTCGGACATTCGGGAGGGACTCGGAGTAGAACCGCTGCTCCCCCGTATCGAAAGGAGTCAGTTGAGGTGGTTTGGGCATCTGGTCAGGATGCCTCCTGGACGTCTCCCTGGGGAGGTGTTTCGGGCATGTCCTGCCGGCAGGAGGCCCCCAGGTCGACCCAGGACACGTTGGAGAGGTTACATCTCCAATCTGGTCCGGGAACGCCTTGGGGTCCTGCCGGAGGAGCTGGTGGAGGTGGCCGGGGAGAGGACGGTCTGGAGCTCCCTAGTTGGGATGCTGCCCCCGCGACCCGGACCCGGAGTAGCGGAGGAAGACGACGACGACGACTTAAAAACAAGAAGTAAAATTTTAAACTGGATGAGGTAGCGCACCGGGAGCCAGTGCAGCTGGGTCAGAACAGGAGTAATGTGCTCCCTCTGTCCGGTGTGCGTCAAAAGGCGGGCCGCCGCATTCTGCACCAGCTGTAGGCGCGCAACCGAGGAAGATGTGGATCCATAAAAAGGGGACTTCGCATAATCCAAGCGAGAGATCACAAATGCATGGATCACTGTGTGCAGGTCACGTCTAGTCAGGATGGACTTCATCTTTAATAGCTGGTGAAAATGTAAAAAGCAGGATCTAACCACCTGGCTAATGTGAGTCCATCTGCAGCTCGGGGTCCAAACCCACCCCCAGGTTAGTGATGGTTGGCTTCACTGCTGCGAAAACGGGGTGGCAGGACAGGACTAACAGCAGTGGGAGAGCGAGGAACAAATAAAAGAGCCTCCAGCTTAAACTCGTTCAGATGTAAAAAGTTATCCAAGACGGTTTCCTAAAGAAAAGGCAAATCAAATGATCATAACCACAAGCCAGCCTATGAATGCTGATGCAGTGTGGTGTCATGGCACCTCAATAACATTTGACATTTATTTTATTTATAGTTTAAAAATCTGCAAGGAAAATTAACTCACTGTACTTGTAAACAAGTACTGTTTATGCGTTGGTGGAGATTGTTTTTACCAAATAACAAGAGAAACAAGACATTTTAAAAAAGGAGCTCATTTCGTAGAACACCATCCAGATCAGGTTGGAGCACCGGACGAGCGCTTCTATCGGTTTACCTCGTCGTTGGGAGAATTAACCCGTGTGAGTGGGCAGGGTTTGATGGAGAGGAGAGAATCAACGCTGCTGCTGCTTTCATTCGTTTCTCTGCATTCAGATGTAAAGGAAGAACGATGATGACTGCAGGAAGTTCTGCTCTTCGCGCTGAAAGTGACGCAACAAGATGGAAACCTCTTCAGCCTTTATTGGCGCGATTCACCCCCAGGAGGGTTGGAGTACTAATTCTGCCCCCGCCCTCCATCCCGCTCATTTTCACCAGTTGCATCACTCATCTAGCCGAGTGAACTGGACCAAATTCTTGCTTCGCAAAGTTTGGTCTAGGAATGCTCCACTGGAACCTCTGCAGCCCCTAACAGCATTCTGGCTGGCCAATCACAGCTCTCTAGAGGGGTTTCAAACACATAAAGAGCTGTGATTGGTCCATGACGGTGGGCCAATCATAGTGCTCTATCTGCTTAGTGAACAAATCACAGAGCTTTATCCGCTTTGTGGGCCAATCAGGGCACTCCATATGCCTGGTGGGTGGGATGATGCAACAGAGTGAAACAAGATGGCGACAGCTCGTTTGAAACGGCTTTTACATCAATGTTGGACTATTAGAACTTGGGCTTCATAAGAATCAGGAGCAGATAGATGTATTTAAGAGCTTGTTTTTTAGAAAAAATGATGTGTTTCCTCCTTCTTCAACTGCGGGCCGCCTCATTTACCGATGGCTGTTGCGGTGAGTATGTCACATCCATTGTCCAGTGGAATGCGGAGATCATTTGAAAGACAACGGTAGAACCCGCCCCACAACCGAGATCCGTCAGTGGAGCGTTGCTAGACTAAATAATACATTTATTTAGTCTGGCTTGCCAGGCTATCACTCATCCCCTCCTGTCTCACAATCAGATCAAGGCACCTGGGTAGAAGACATGTTCTCTGCCATTAGGCTTCGGCGTTCCTCGCGACCGCAGCTGGAACGTTTCAGGACTCGTTTAGATTTATGTCAGAGCAGCACGACTTATCTCACTAAACTAGTCACCTTCTTTTGTTTCCTTAGGTCCTCCCTGACGTGTCCGCACTGCCTCAAACAGAGCAACACCTTCGATCCCTTCCTCTGCATCTCTCTACCCATCCCTCTACGGCAGACCAGGTGAGCTCGACCCATTTACAATTACGTATAAGGAGTGCATTGCAGTAAACCATCGCCATAGCAACAGTCAGACACAGTGGTGGTAGTGTGATGGTCTGGGTCAGTTGTACCAGCTTACATAAGGGATCATTTCAAACGACGACCCTGGAACCCACATGGACGCCTGCAACTTCTGCATCAGAATCAAAGTGAATGATTATTAAAATCTGTGAATGTCTTTAATGTCGAGTGTCTTTTGACTTGATTTTCAGGTCATCAGAAGTTAACTAACCTCCTCATTTATCACGGAGGGAGTGGTTTCTGTTTCAAAGTTAATCTAAAGGTCCAGATGTGTTACGGAGTGTTAGACCGCTCTTTTATTGAAGCTAAAGAGATGTAATTAGAAAACAGGCTGAACGACTCCCATGTCTGGAACACTGGGCTCTGTGGAGCTGAGGAGGCTGGTATCAGAAAGGAAAAGCTGGTGGAAACCGCTGAAGAACAATGTCTCACTTAAGGTTACAACGCTACACCCCCCTACCATCTGTGTCGGGGGCAGGAGGGGCCGCCTGCCCAGGAAATCCTGACATT
The DNA here is from genome assembly GCA_006942095.1 of Nothobranchius kuhntae. Lineage (NCBI taxonomy): Eukaryota > Metazoa > Chordata > Actinopteri > Cyprinodontiformes > Nothobranchiidae > Nothobranchius > Nothobranchius kuhntae. The sequence continues at coordinate 661,210 of SSNQ01034560.1, forward strand.
TTCAAACAGGGAGACTCTGCTTGTTCCCTGTCCCAATCACACACACACACAAATCAGAATTTCACCTACATACAGTTTTGGGAGATCTCTGTAATCCTGGTAATGTGGGAACCAAACGTGACGCTTCCCTGCAGTTCGCCTCTCCTCATGTTCCTCGTGTCCCGTAGAGCGGAGCTGTTTGTGTTTCAGGCTGAGGCATGAAGGAGCTCCTGCTGAGACAGCTGTTAGAGGCTGTAATGAACACACACACACACACACACACACACACTCACACATCAACTACAATGTCACCGTGGGGGTTGACTCACCTCAGGTCTTTCCTACTAGTGATTGTCAACTGCTGGTCCCTGGGCCAAATTTGGCCCTAAGGTTATTCCCTCTGGACAAACGTGTGGTCATTAATGCCACTCGTGTACTTCACGAGTATCACCAGCTCACGTGAAAAGAGACGTAACGCACGGTTCCAACGGTTAGAGGGTGTGACGCAGCTTGAATTCATCCCATCACAGTTCTGTACAGACTGGCAGGTACACAAAGTACTTCCCAAATACCATAGTCACCGTTCACCGCTCCCATCACGTTTTACCGATCTGTGTGTGGCAACAACTGAGGAAGAGAAAGTCCATCTAGCAGCGAGAACGCCCGCTTCAGAATAACACACGGAAGCTTCAAGCTGGGGGTGCGTAGTTTAAAAATTGTAAAGTAACTTAAAAATGCTCTAATGTAAATAGCCTGTATTTGTATAGCAAGATCCTGATTTATAAACTGGTGAGACTTTGGCCACCTTCCAGCTTGATGGAACTGTTGCCACTCTGATGGATAAATGTATTAAGTGTGTTATTGGGCACACCAGAGCGTCTTTATGGATTTTCAGGAAGTGTGTGTCAAGACCATATACATCTTTGGCTTTGGAAGATTTCATTGATTGAATTATGTTGGCCACTTCCAGATCAGTGATTTGATCTATACTAAAAATTGGCTGTCCAAAATCAGGGGACTTGAATCTATTTCAGAAGGACTAAACATTTTTGTTATTTCATTAACAGAAGTAATAAAAAATGTATTGAATTCATTTGCTAATTCCTTTGGATCAATTAGACGTTTATTATTAACTGTTATTTCTAGTCTGTCACTGTCCCTTATATTTTCTTTACCCAATAATTTACGTATATTTTGCGAGATGATTTTGCCATTACCATTTGCGTCTTTAATAATGTCCAACAAGAAATTAGCTTTGGCTTTACGTAATGCACCAGTAGTTTTATTTCTCAAAGAGGTGAATCTGTGCCTGCCAGTGGCAAGACCAGTTTTTAAAGAAGTTTTGAGTAGAATATCTCTTTCTTTCATACGTGTTTTTCAATGATTATTTAGCCAGGGCAGATGGTTTCTCCTCTTTTTTCCTTTTCTTTTTTTAAATAAGGTTCCATTACTCCTGTAATTTTGGAGTTGAATAATTGAGTATTAAGTTCAACATCATTTCCAGAGAGTAGTTCGGACCATTTAACTTCATTTAAAATATCCTCAAGGTTATGATGTAGATGCTTGGGGATAAATTTATAGTTGTTCTTAAACTTTACAGAGTTAAATTGTTTTTTGCTTAATTTGCGAGAAATAAGGACAATGTTATGATCAGAGAGGCCCGTGATGAGGTTGTATGTTTTAGTGATCCGCTCAGCCCGATTTGTAAATAAAAGGTCTATTAAAGTTTCTGAGTGATTTGTTATTCTGGTTGGCTTTTTTATCATTTGTGCTAGATTAAATTAATCAGTTATTTGTTTAAGGTTTGAACATTCTTTCTTTACATCCCATTTAATATTAAAATCACCTAATAAAATTATTTCCTTGGTTTTGTCACAATGAATAAGAAGAAGTTTAAGTTGATCATTAAAATAATTATTTGCTGTGGGCTTTCTGTATACACACACAACACTAAAAAACATTTGTTTCAGAAAGTGATATTTCTACACCAACACACTCCAGATTTATGTCACTTGGCCATTCAATCTTTGTGCACTTGAGAGAATATCTAACATAAATTAATACGCCCCTCCCACTCTCTCTATCCTTCCTAAATACATTATAATCAGGCATATTTACTATAACTTCTGGGGAAGAACGGTTCAGCCATGTTTCTGACAGGCCGAGGAAGTCAATATTGGAGTTGCACAATAGATGCTCCAACTGTTCACGTTTTGGTCTCGTACTACAAACGTTCAAATGTCCGCCTAATAAACCTTTTACCCTTGATTGCGGGTCCCAGACTACCTTAGCCTGGTTTAGAGTGCGGAATATTTGGGTGATCCTGTGCCGTTTGAGGACTGGATTCCTGTGTCCTTTTGGAAATGTCTGTCAACTACCATTACAATAGGTGGCAGGAGTAGTTAGTTTGGTGATACGGAGCCTTTTAAATAATGCATTCCTTCTAGATGTTGATTGAGGCCCAGCTGGCGATGAATGAAGTCCGTCTGGTGGTAGTTGAGGCCCAGCTCGCTGTAGTTGGGGTCTAGCTGGTATTGGTTGGGGTCCAGCAGGTGGTGGCTGGGGGCCAACTGGTCTTAGTTGGGGGCTAGCTGATGTTGGTTGGGGTCTAACGAATATTTGTTGGGGTCCAGCTGGTGGTGATTGGGGTCCAACTGGTATTGGTGGGGGTCCAGCTGGTATTGGTTGAGGTCCAGCTGGTATTGGTTGAGGTCCAGCTGGTGGTGGTTGGGGTCTAGTTGGTGTTGGTAGAGGTCCATGCAGCAGTGGTGGGGGCCCATGCAGCTGAGGTGGAGGCCCATGCAGCAGTGGTGGAGGCCCATGCAGCTGAGGCAAAGGCCCATGCAGCGACGGTGGAGGCCTATGCAGTAGTGGTGGAGGCACATGCAGCTGAGGTGGAGGCCCATGCAGCTGAAGTGGAGGCCCTTGCAGCAGTGGTGAAGGCCCACTTAATAGCGGCGGAAGCCTATGCAGCTGAAGTGGAGGCCCATGCAACAGCGGTGGAGGCCCATGCAGGAGAGGTAAAGACCCATGCAGCAAAGGTGAGGACCCAGGCAGCAGAGGTGGAGGTCCAGCCAAACGGGGTGCTGATCCAGCTAGCAGAAGTGGTAGTCCAGCCAACAAAGGTGAAGACCCAGCCAACAGAGGCTGTGGCCCAGCTGGCAATGGTGATTGCCCGGCTAGTAGATGTAAATAACCCGAAAGCAGAGGTAGAGGTCCAGCTAGTGGAAGTGGAGGCCTAGCTGGTAGTGATGCTAATACCACTTGCAGAGGTTGCGGCCCGGTCAGCAAGACCTAACTCAAATGGATCGTTAGAGAAAAAATCCAGAACCACACTCACCTTTTGAACACTAAATACGTTTCCCTCTTGTCCGCCTACTGGTTCAAAGTGGAATCACAACTGTAGCGACCCTGCTGTAGCTAGCGCTAACAACTAGCTAACACTAACATGAGCCAACT
>SSNQ01034560.1:668387-691098 GCA_006942095.1 Nothobranchius kuhntae
CACACACACTTACGGTTCTGAGATGATTTCATTCACTGTTCACATGACTAAACAAATAACCCCCCCCCCCCCCCCCAAAAAAAAAAAAAAAAACAAAACAAGCAAACAAATGGAGACGAGATGGAAAAATATTGGTTGTTAATATCGGCATGGTTTTATTTATCGAACCGATACAGATATGTTAAAAAAATGACCAACATCGGCCGATACCGATATTGATGCCGATATATTGTCCATCCCTAGTATAATAAATTGGAATCAAAGACTGTCATAAACCAGCTGAAGCTCTCGCTTCTCCTCAGCGTGCCATCCTTCAGCGCCTCTGAAGAGGTCAGAGCTGATTTATAAAAATGCACCAGAGAGTCTATTATTTCACACACATAAAACAAAGTCCTAATAATGTATTATTTGTGCTAAACTGTCTTGTTTTATTCATGAATGTCCTCTATTGACCCTTTTTTTTTTTGTTTTGTTTTTGCTTTAGAGGAGACGAGGAGAGTAGTGGTTAAGAGACGAATCAGAAAAGAAGCCATGTTGTTTCTGACTGTGTGTCTTTGTCCTTGCCAGACCGTTGTGTGTCACTCTGGTGTTCAGCACCAAAGGACAGCGGTATCTGCGAGTCGGACTGGCTGTGCCGCTCTTTGGTTCTATTGCCTTCCTGAGGAGGATAGTGGCTGACGAAGGGAAGCTTTCTCCAGACCAGGTGAGCAGGATTAATCTAAAGGCGATGGTTACAGGTTGCCCCTGCTTACTGGATGACATCTGTGTGTGTCTGTTGATCTCCAGGTCATCCTGACAGAGGTTTACTCCACAGGGTTCCAGCGCTCCTTCTTTGATGAAGACGACGTAACGAGCATAGCTGAGAATGATGTCATCTACGCTTTCCAGGCTCCACCCCTCTACATCAGGGGCGGGTCTGCTCGAATCTCAGGTAGACTGAAGAGCCAATCTGAAGTTAGGTATTACTTTGACTATAAAGGCAGGGCTGGAAAATTATCATTATACTCAACATCCATCCATTTTCACCCGCTTACGCCGAGTCGGGTCGCGGGGGCAGCAGCCTAAGCAGGGAGGCCCAGACTTCCCTCTCACCAGCCACTTGAGTCAGGTCCTCCGGGGGAACCCCAAGGCTCTCTCACTGTTATTCTGTGGGTTTCATGGTTGTTACCAGTTACGGATCAGCACCAGAAAGTTCTGGATGACAGGCAAAGACGAGTCATACACAGTAAGTTGATAAGTAGATAAAAACATTGTTATATCAGGTGTTAACACTCCCAGGTGTTTTACGGTAGGTTGCACTTACTACACTTATTACGGTAATATGTCTCTGGCATTAGAGGAAGTGTGGTTGTTTGCCGCCTTGCTGTTAGCTTGTTGTTATAGTTCTGAACGACTCATTCAAGGACGGAAAACGTCACAATTGACTCATTATTCAATTCACACACACACTTCACTGTAATATCCAGTTGTAGCTAATGGAAACAGTAGCTCGAGATATTTTTAAAGTCAACTGTTTGCTTTTATTCGCTGTTAGCATTGTTAGCTCAACGTTAGCCTGTAGCCTGCTTCACCTGATATTAGAGTAAAACAAAAAGATGCCGTGGCTTCTTAGAGGTACACGAAATAACTGCTGGGTTGCTCCTGTTTACTTGCTTTGGTTCTTTAAAGCAGTGTTTCCCAACCCTGGTCCTCAGGGGTACATCAAGTGCTGCAGATACCTGTTAATCACTCATTCATCTAAGTCAGGTGTGTGGCAGTAGGGAAACACTGAGGGCAACGTGGACAACATGCCTGCTGGTGTTGAATCACAAACACCGGCGCTGCAGCGTTCGCTCGGCGCAGACTCCGCAATCTAACTAACGGGTTTACAGATCGTAAACAGTAACTACTTCCTTCTTTAGTTTTTTTGAAAGGAGAAAGAGTGACAAGCCCCCAGCCAGCTGTGAAAGAAATCTGTTTCAGTGGGACCTCCCTTCCAACATGACAGACATTAGACCGTTATGTGATTATTTCACTTACATATTGCTCCTTTAATGAATCCACTTTCCTCCAGGAAGCCTTTGAGGTGCAAAGTGAGAACTATCTAGAACTTACTGAAGATTCCCATTTCCAGCGTTGTAGATTTCCCGCTGCGTCGTCTCTGTATCTCAGCTCATCATGTCCCTGTGTTTCCTTTCTGCTCCTGCGACAGAGTCTCTTGGCTTGTATGTTGGTTTTTTTATAATATGTCTTTCTGTACGTGTTGAAATGGAGACTCCACATCAGCGCTGAACACTTTTGTAGGCACAGCAGATTGTTCTGTCACTCACGCTGACACGTCATCTCCGTGGGCTTGGTGTGAAGTGGAAGCAGCGCATTAACGGAGCAGTCGCAGCAGCTTTGAGCTCTCCATCTGTGCCTACACAGGATGCATCCAGGCACTTATTGTTTTGGCACAAATCAGAGGACAAAATCAGAAACGATTTCTGCACGTAAAACAGAGAGCTGCAGTCTTGAGCGAAATCAAGTGCTTTTTATGATGTGTAGCTTGCTTAACCTCTCTGTGTCTCCCTGGCCTGAGAGGAAAGGTGAGGTTTGTCTGGGAACGGTAGAAGCCTAATATGCAATTTCCAGGAAATTTAAAACAATGCTTTTATTTTGCTATGACAGTAAGTAAAGGCAAGAAAATCCAATTATCTTGAGTTAGGATGAGTGAATGCAATATGAACAAAGCTGTAAATACAGAATTATTTGATCTAATTAATATTGTTGTTCATCCATGAATCCTGTTTTCTTCAACATCAATCTGATATAGAAACTTAAAAAATCACAGATCAGGAATCTTTTGAACAGTAATGATTTATTTTTTTACTTTCTGCTCTTTATGTCTTCCTGTTATGTTTTCTGACAGGGAATGAGAGACACAGGTGGTTACCATGGTGACCTTAAAGCAGCAACCTCTTATGTTTGATTTTATTTTATTTATTTATTTATTTTTCACAAATCCGTAAAAGCGATCGTCGTACACATGTGATTTGAATTGCCGGTGCACCATTTCCAGGAACTAGCAGTGACCACTCATCACAGCTGAGCTTCACACGGCAGGTTTTGGAGTCTTAATTCCTGATATTTGGACATCTCGCCTCTAATTGGATAACAGCAATGCTACTCTACCACTGACTTCCAAAGATGATGTTTTATCTCCACAAAAAACATAAGCCTGGAGGAGCTTCTTCTGTGTGGTGAAGTTGCTAATGCTAACAGTTAGCTTAAACTAATCTGCTAATCTCTGCTGTTTCCTGGATGCTAAACCAACAACAGCTTCCCCATCATGAGTCCAGATGGGTGAGGCCATGAATGTTACGTAGTGATGCAATGATATGACATTTTTGGGCCTATACCAATATCCGATATTACGATCACTGTTACGGCCGATAACCGATATTTGCCGATACCGATATCCGATATTAATGCTTCTCAAATCAACTGATTTTGTATAAAATGAACATTATTAAAGCTGAATTTGCCTTGTTATGTGCACACAACACACACATTTACGGTTCTGAGATGATTTCATTCACTGTCACATGACTAAACAATTACACATCACCCACCCACCCCCACCCTCTGAAACATGCAATCAAATGTAGACACGATGGAAAAAATATCGGTTTTTAATATTGGCCCGGTCTTATTCGTGGAACAGATACCGATATTTTAAAAAATAACTAACATTGGCCGATACCGATATTGATGCCGATTGTTGATGCCCTGATGTTAAGTGACAGTGTGACGTCGATGTGTCGGGCTTTTTCAATCCTATAGTTTCACCGTCTGTTTTCTATCAGAAGCTACTGCAGGAGATATGTGTAGGAGACTATCTTCATGTTCAGCCTGCATGTGAAACTCACACGTAGTGTGACAATAATAATTGTAAAACATTGTTTTAGCTCTGTTGGTCGGCTAGAGGTAGGGTGTTGTTTCCAGTCGTAAGTAGAGAGAGGGGCTTAAGGTGCAATACGTTTTCCCGCCTCTAGATGGTGCTGTCTGAAAAAATAAAACTTTGGATTTCTGCTTTGACGAGACGCTGGAAACAACTTTAACATTTCTTTGGGTCATAGTTCCTTTTACATTTTTATTGCAATGCGGATATCTTTTTTTAAAGCAGCTCCCTCTACACGTACATGTATTTTTTATGAGTTTCAAGAGGGAACTCAATGTAGTCTGTGTCATTCAGTAGCTGTTATTTCCAGAAATGTTACCGTCTTTCTAACCAGCCAAAGCCTTATGCTTTAAAATCAGATCTCCTTTGCAAGTGTAGCCTCCAGGAATGGTCAGTTTTCCACCTACAGTCTGACCTCTTCAGTATCTGGCCATTTAGAGACACAAGTCTTAACTGGTGCCTGCAAGAAAGATACTGTTGCTTGGCCAAGGTCCCTCACAAGCTCACTCTTATCTAAGACTGGTTTTTATTCACAGAACAAGACAGATGAACAATTTGAGTAACTAATCATATAATGAAATGGACAATATGGTTAAATGAAATGTTTTGATTAATCTGTGCTTAAATTACTGAAGTTGAAATAAATATTATTGTTACATTGAACGATTAATAAGGATGAAATGAAATATATGATCCATATATTTAATCAGCGCACTGACTGGACAAGACACACTCACCATATCTCAATGACGCAAGTTATAATAACATCACTGCGCATAGATATTTCAGCATCTTCATATCTGAGGGAGGTGTGTATCTGAGTTTGTTGGCAAAACCCATTTACAGGGCCAGTTCTGATTTATCAGTAAACCAAAATATGGCCGTTATTTAAACAGAATCACTTCCTTAGTGATTCAGTTCAGCCCTACTCTGACTGGCCATCAGAGGAAACCTCTTCTCCCATCGCATCTTTTGACAATCTGTCAAAGCCTGTTGCACGCTTCTCCAGATACAAAGGTTCTGATAACATCACATTCACATCATCACACCTCACACTCCATCCACTTAGATTCATTCATCACATAAAGTGTTTCCTAGTTGTCATGTTTTTATTTGTTTAGAAAATAAATGTCTTACTTTTTATGAACTTGACTGTCTGAATTGATACGAAGTGTCTTACGACCCCTGAATAAACAAAGAATTCTAAATCTTCTGGTTAAACATTCAAAGACCAATCAGGTTGGATTTCCATATTTATATAGAAATTCACATCTTGTTGGTCAAATGTAGTGTAGCATATTTAGCTTAAAAAGCACCCAAAATTTAATAAACATGTTAACCCTACACGAGAATCTAATATAAAATTTATATAATTTTAAAAGACTTTAATAGGCCGTCAGTTAACACTCGAGAAACGTGACATCTGAGTTTCGATTCATGTGACAGACGAACCAGTCCATTCTCCATTCCTTTGTCTCATTGATTGTGTTAAAGGGGTTCAGGGTGGATTACATTCCCACTAATAACATTTTTATTACAGTATGTTAAAGGCTGAGAGTCTTGGAAATCCACACAGTCTTACTCATCTTATGTAGAACTAAAGGAAATGCATTAAAGCTGTTGTGTTGTGTTGTAATTTAAGCCTTTAGGCCAGCGACTCGGTTGACTGGTTGACTTTCAGCGTTTCAAGGTAACACAGAGTCATAAAGTGAATTTAAAGCATCCAGGAGTTAAAGGTTGTTGGAAGCATGGAGAGGTAAAGAGATGTGAAAGAAGAAAATGACGTACCCTTGGATTAAGTCAAAGACAAGCCGGTGATGGCGTGACCTTTTTCTGCTCGTAGATCCCAGCGTTCCTGCTGCGGTCCTTAAATTAATCTCCTACATCATCCTCTCACCTCTACACACCAAAGGAATAATTTTAATTTACCCACCACTCCTCAGATTGGCTGATGGGATTATTTATCGACGATTGTTACCATGACTGTCTCCTATCAATATTTATTCATTCATGGTGGATTTTTGCTGATGCAGCTTCGGTCTGCGGTAAATAAGATGCTTCATCTCGTGTGGATCCATCAGACTTTTCTCCTCGTCGAAACCACAAAGTTTGATAAGAAGGTACCCGTAAAACAGAGAGGGTGCGTTTGTCTTTGGACCGTCGTTGCTCCTGGAAATCACTCAGGATTTTTCTGTGACGTTAGTAGTTATGCAAATGTAACTCATCTTGCTGCTTACGCTGTCTTCAACATTTGACTTTATCTAAAAATGGACATCGGACCTTATAGGACACGAGTAAACCCTGAAAGTGATCTAGACTGTCGGGTTGATGGTGGATATTAGAACCTGTCTCAACCCGTCACTGGAGACCAATGATGATGCATTTTAGAGGAACAATGTGTAGTTTCTACCATTAGTCTCTGGAATTATCCATCGAAATGTTGTTGAAAATGAATTCAATGAAGCCCAGTTGTTGAAAAATATTGGCAGCTTTGTAACATATAAGCATAAAAATCAGGTGTAAAATACACGTGCACAGGTCTAAGGGTGTTTCTCTACGTCAAGGCGCCTGGCCTCGAAAGGTGATGTCTTACAGTTAAATGGAACAAACTTGCATCAAGTGACCGCCACGGTCAGGTAACGTCACGTGACACGGTAGATAACATTATATTTTATACGTATTAGTTTCAATGTAAATATATAACGAGCCTTTTACTTTTTAAATTTTGTTTATGTTCATTAAATTAAATATATAAGTGAGTTACTACCCGCTAGCCACCGAAGCTGCAACTACTAAGCAACTAACCAACCATAGATAACTTCTTTGGATCTAAAAAAAAACATTTTAAATTAGTTGACTTACTTTTAAACTGGAAATTGTCCTCGAAGTAGCTGCCGGCTTCTGATCCGCCGTCCTTTTGATAATACCGCGGTGTATTCTGGGTAATTTTTGACCAAGGCTAGGCTACAAGACACCTCCCGTGTATCCTTGCTCAGCTAGCTAAACGGCTAACAAACACGCCTTCATTGGCTCCCCCACATTCCGTGTACAGTTCAAGCTGCTAACTTTTGTTTTTAAAGCACTACATGGTGAAGCACCAGCATACCTGTCAGAGCTGCTTACATTGTGGTCAGCCGATCACCTCCTGCTCTGTATTCCACAGATGTGCTACAAATTGAGGGGTGAGCAAGCGTTTGTCCACGCAGGTCACCCCTGCCACGTGGACCTCAAGGGATAAACCATCAACCCTGCTCAACGGTCAACTTTCCTGGCGGGGTCACCCATGAAGACAGTGGGAGGGTTAAGAGAGCCGACTTTGACTTGATGGTTAAAAATTCATCNGTCAGACAGACGGACTCACATCTAGAATACTTTGGTCTACAGGGGACTTTACGTGGGCCCAAACCATCAACCCTCCGCCACAGCATCGACAGGCGGTATCAGCTGTTTCTGTTATGATTAGTCTAAAAGACCAAGTTCACTGAGAAACAGTTTTTGCTTTTTGTTTTTGAAATTTAATCGTCACTCAAGTTTCATGTGCAGGCTGGATGTGAAACAAGTCTTCTAGCCCTATTTCCTGCATTAGCCACCAACAGAAAATAGACTCAGGTCAGAAAAAGCCACACATAGTCACACAGAAGACTAGGGGTGTTTCTCAATGCCAAGGAACCTCACCTTGATGTCTTGGTCCCACCCCAGTTGCCTAGGAGATACGTCATCGGGAGCCACCAAGGTGTGTTCCAATGTTCATGTTCTACCAAGGCGTGTGTTCTCCGTTTGTTAGCCGTTTAGCTAGCTGAGCAAGGATACACGGGAGGTGTCTTTTAGCCTAGCCTTGGTCAAAAATTACCCACAATACACCACAGTATTTTCAAAAGGACAGTGGATCAGAAGCCATCAGCTACTTCGGGGGCAATTTTCAAGTTTAAAAGTAAGTCAACTAATTTCAAATGTTTTTTTAGATCCAAAGAAGTTATCTATGGTTGGTTAGTTGCTTAGTAGTTGCAGCTTCCGTGGCTAGCGGGTAGTAACTCACTTATATTTCTAATTTAATAAGCATATACACAATTTAAAAAGTAAAAGCCTCGTTATATATTAATATTGAAACTAATACGTATAAAATATAACGTTATCTCCCATGTCACGTGACGTTACTTGACCGCCGTGGAATCCGCGGTCACATTGAGAGGATGGTTAGGACCGAAAATGCAGATACCCAGACGACACAGGCAGGAGTTGATATAAAGTAAAAATCCTTTTATTGTAGGATGAACAAAAATAAATCCAAAAGGCAGGGAGCCAAAATCCAAAAACAGGAGAACAAAGCTCACATGAAGCACAAACTGGGGACAAGACAGGAAGCTCACACAGAGCACCAAAACAACACGCTGACAAACAACACCAATGGACCGACACAACACAGAGACAAGACAGGGCTTATATAGACTGGGAGGAGCAATTAGGGAAACAGGAAGCAGGTGTGTGGAGTGAGGCTGGAGGGAAGGCAGATGACAACAATTATCTGAATGGGGAAGAGAACCAGTGGAGGGCAGATAAACCTAAAACTATATAAAACACAAAACTAAATCTAAAGACTGGGGGAATGACTCACACACACACACACACACACACACTAACACACACCTACACTCACACACATACACTGAGCTGGGGAAAGGACACGCACACACACACGCACACTAACACACACATACACTCACACACACACACATACACTGTCGATGGGGAATGACACACACACACCGAGCTGGGGACAAAGAGGCTGGAGCTACAACTGGAGGGGCTGGGGATGATCTGAAGGGCTACAAACAGAAGACACATAAATGAGACGCAGACAAAGGACACATGAGGGCGCTATGAGACACAAAAGGGGAATCTAGAGAGGGATGGAGAACATCAGGAGACACATGGGGAAAGACGCAGACCATGACAGCCGCGGTCACGTGATGCAAGTCTGTTCCATTAAACCGTTTTCTTTGACCAAGGAAGGACAGTGTCCTTGTAAGCAAGGCGCCTGGCCTCGCAAGACATCGCCTTGCGAGGCCAGGCACCTTGACATTGAGAAACACCCTAGCATTCAATGACTCACCCATCTTGGCTCACGCTGTTTCTGATGAAAGGAATTATGGGTAAACATATCTACTTTGGTCCCATCTATCCAAAGTCTCGTAAAACTGAAGGGCAGCAACACTTGCTCCTCAAATTTCCCTGCAGATGTCTTTCCACCTCGTGTTAACATGCACCTGTATGCTCCAGACCAACACAACCACCAGCTTTCATAGGTATGATCAGCAGCACCTGGCTAATTGTTTCTCATCTAAATTTTACGGCAAGGGCGAACTTAGTTTTTCTGTTTGGTTTAATAGATAAAGAGGTTCGAGCTGAGTAACATTTGAACAGTTTAGGTTATTTAGAACCAAACCAATGTGCGCTAAAATGACTAAAAAGTTGCTGTTTTATTGCCGTCCTGCCAAATCACAAAAGATTTGTCCTGAAAAAATTAAATCCGTTGAAGCCAGAGGGACTCTGCTCTTTTGTTCATTTCACTGACAATTTTAAAATAATGTCACAGAAAGGCTGTTTTAGAAAATTAGTAAAAGATGGCTGACATTTTTCTCGTGACACAAGTAACCTCACACCAAATTTTGAAGCTAACTCGAACTTAAATACATTTTGGGGTCTTGGAATGCCACACAATGGATTTGTAGCCCATCAGTGTTGGATCTTATTGTCTATATAGATGCTGTGTAATACTTAAAGTGAAAATTAACCGCCTGTTTGTATCTGTGTTTTTTTTCTATCTGTCCTCTCTGCTGCTGTTCAGACAAACGTAGCTGTTGGTGTTTAATTATGGGCTCACCGTCTGTGTTTAGCGTGGCTCAGCCTGTGACGTAATGATGATGTAAGGGTGAGAACACAGAGCTGTTGTGGGTTCACATGATTCCTGCAGCTCCTTAGAGTTATCCTACGGTGTTTCTGCGACTCAGGTGCATGGTGGCGCAGCTGGTGGAATAGTTTCCTCGGAGAAAGTCGCAGGTTTGAGTCCTTACTGCTGCCTTTCTGTGTGGAGTTGGCCTGTTCTCTCCATGCATGTGTTTGACTTTTCCAGGTGATCCTGGTTTTTTCCCACAGAGCAGAAACACACGTGTTTGTTGAAGCAGCGATGAAAAAAACTGTAAAACAAGCTAGCTTTCACACACAAACACGGTCACAGAACTCCCGCCTCTCCTGTCTGCTGTCATCGCTGGGCCACGGCCGCCTGATAACGGACGACTGCATTACCAGAGGAAACGAGATAGTGCTTAACACCTGTTGATGTTTTCTAGACCTAAACTATGGGGAGAAAAAAGTTTCGAAAGGTCTGTGCGCGTGTGTCTAGATTTGTGTGTGTGTAACACTTGATTTGTAACTTGTGTTTACATTTTCGTGTGTAACTTCATCTCCTTTTCCAGTCAGAGAACCACTCTGCCATTTATTAGTCATTTCTTATAACCCTTTCACTGCGTTTTCATGGCTCACAAACACATATATGTCTAAATAAACAGTTATAGATTATTAAAATTGTAATGTAGGTCTGTCTTTTATAACTACAGTACAACATGGCTAACTTCTGATAAAGTGTACACATGTGGGAAAACTCTCATACTAAACCCCCCACCACCACCACCACACACACACACACACCTTAGCCACATGAGGCCTACGGTACTTGAGATGATGCTCTTAGTTGGTATGTCCTAGATCCTTTTGAACAGTGCGCTGCTTGTTGAGATCTCTTAGCCCGGGGTCTAGTGAAGTGATATTAGTTCTGGTAGTGATCGGGTCAGGGTGTAGCTGGTGAAACTGAACCAGCCATTGCCTTTCTCAACGTCACACCAACAGTTGAACATGTGATGATACAAATTAGCCTTCGAGTAAACAAAGCCACATGAGGGCTGTCAGTCAGTACCTTCACATCTGTGTGTAAAGGTCTAACGTACTGCGTGGTTTATCACCATGAACCTCTGCAGAACCGACACATGTCTTAACCCTCCCACTGTCCTAATGGGTGTGACCCCGCGAGGAAAGTTGACCATTGAGCAGGATTAATGGTTTATCCCTTGAGGTCCACGTGTCAGGGGAGAGGTGGTGCTCACTCCTCACCCCTGCCATGTGGACCCAAGAGATAAACCATCAATCCTGCTCAATGGTCAACCTTCCTCGCGGGGTCACACCCATTAGGACAGTGGGAGGGTTAAACCCGTACGAGTGGAGTTTCGTCCTCACCGTAGACATCACATTTCACACAGATCCAATAATGTCCGCTCTTTGCTTTGTTAGCCACCCTTCTCTGGTGCTCCCAGAAAGACACGAGGGAACGAGAGAGACGTGCTCTGCCCCCCTCCCCAGGACAAGATGTGCAGCCGAGGCAGCGTCAGATAAGAACAGGCAGCCGTTGGTCCTTCTGCTCCCGCTGCTGAATCACCGCTCTTCAAGTAAAAGCTGCCGTCTCGCCAGTTTAGAAATCTCAGTGTTCTCTCACACTCCTTCGAGGTGTTACCTTAAGTTCAAGGATCGCACTTTCAGAACGTTACAGCGGTCAATATTTCTTCTCTAATTTCCCTCTGGGATTAATAAAGTATCTTTGAATTTGAATTGAATTTGAATTCAAAGGGCGGCTGTGTGCTGTCACAGAGGAAACAAAAAATAAAGGCAGAATTTGCTTTCCTCGTTTTCACTCAGGGTACCATCACAGCTTGCCATCGTCTCCATACTCCACCGGTCCAGAGGGTCAAAGGTTACCATCTTCTGGGGCGTTATCGTCAGAGTTTCTCAACCAGGGTGTCCCTGTGAAGATTCTGCTGCTGGTGTGTAACGCTGCTGGAGGNGGAATGATCAGCAGCACCTGGCTGATTGTTTCTCATCTAAATTTTACGGCAAGGGCGAACTTAGTTTTTCTGTTTGGTTTAATAGATAAAGAGGTTCGAGCTGAGTAACATTTGAACAGTTTAGGTTATTTAGAACCAAACCAATGTGCGCTAAAATGACAAAAAAGTTGCTGTTTTATTGCCGTCCTGCCAAATCACAAAAGATTTGTCCTGAAAAACTTAAATCCGTTGAAGCCAGAGGGACTCTGCTCTTTTGTTCATTTCACTGACAATTTTAAAATAATGTGACAGAAAGGCTGTTTTAGAAAATTAGTAAAAGATGGGTGACATTTTTCTCATGACACAAGTAACCTCACACTAAATTTTGAAGCTAACTCGAACTTAAATACATTTTGGGGTCTTGGAATGCCACACAATGGATTTGTAGCCCATCATTGTTGGATCTTATTGTCTACATAGATGCTGTGTAATACTTAAAGTGAAAATTAACCGCCTGTTTGTATCTGTGTTTTTTTTCTATCTGTCCTCTCTGCTGCTGTTCAGACAAACGTAGCTGTTGGTGTTTAATTATGGGCTCACCGTCTGTGTTTAGCGTGGCTCAGCCTGTGACGTAATGATGATGTAAGGGTGAGAACACAGAGCTGTTGTGGGTTCACATGATTCCTGCAGCTCCTTAGAGTTATCCTACGGTGTTTCTGCGACTCAGGTGCATGGTGGCGCAGCTGGTGGAATAGTTTCCTCGGAGAAAGTCGCAGGTTTGAGTCCTTACTGCTGCCTTTCTGTGTGGAGTTGGCCTGTTCTCTCCATGCATGTGTTTGACTTTTCCAGGTGATCCTGGTTTTCTCCCACAGAGCAGAAACACACGTGTTTGTTGAAGCAGCGATGAAAACAGTAAAACAAGCTAGCTTTCACACACAAACACGGTCACAGAACTCCCGCCTCTCCTGTCTGCTGTCATCGCTGGGCCACGGCCGCCTGATAACGGACGACTGCATTACCAGAGGAAACGAGATAGTGCTTAACACCTGTTGATGTTTTCTAGACCTAAACTATGGGGAGAAAAAAGTTTCAAAAGATCTGTGCGCGTGTGTCTAGATTTGTGTGTGTGTAACACTTGATTTGTAACTTGTGTTTACATTTTCGTGTGTAACTTCATCTCCTTTTCCAGTCAGAGAACCACTCTGCCATTTATTAGTCATTTCTTATAACCCTTTCACTGCGTTTTCATGGCTCACAAACACATATATGTCTAAATAAACAGTTATAGATGATTAAAAATGTAATGTAGGTCTGTCTTTTATAACTACAGTACAACATGGCTAACTTCTGATAAAGTGTACACATGTGGGAAAACTCTCATACTAAACCCCCCACCACCACCACCACCACCACACACACACACACACACCTTAGCCACATGAGGCCTACGGTACTTGAGATGATGCTCTTAGTTGGTATGTCCTAGATCCTTTTGAACAGTACACTGCTTGTTGAGATCTCTTAGCCCGCGGTCTAGTGAAGTGATATTAGTTCTGGTAGTGATCGGGTCAGGGTGTGGCTGGTGAAACTGAACCAGGCCATTGCCTTTCTCAACGTCACACCAACAGTTGAACATGTGATGATACAAATTAGCCTTCGAGTAAACAAAGCCACATGAGGGCTGTCAGTCAGTACCCTCACATCTGTGTGTAAAGGTCTAACGTACCGCGTGGTTTATCACCATGAACCTCTGCAGAACCGACACATGTCTTAACCCTCCCACTGTCCTAATGGGTGTGACCCCGCGAGGAAAGTTGACCATTGAGCAGGGTTAATGGTTTATCCCTTGAGGTCCACGTGTCAGGGAAGAGGTGGTGCTCACTCCTCACCCCTGCCATGTGGACCCAAGAGATAAACCATCAATCCTGCTCAATGGTCAACTTTCCTGGTGGGGTCACACCCATTAGGACAGTGGGAGGGTTAAACCCGTACGAGTGGAGTTTCGTCCTCACCGTAGACATCACATTTCACGCATATCCAATAATGTCCGCTCTTTGCTTTGTTAGCCACCCTTCTCTGGTGCTCCCAGAAAGACACGAGGGAACGAGAGAGACGTGCTCTGCCCCCCTCCCCAGGACAAGATGTGCAGCCGAGGCAGCGTCAGATAAGAACAGGCAGCCGTTGGTCCTTCTGCTCCCGCTGCTGAATCACCGCTCTTCAAGTAAAAGCTGCCGTCTCGCCAGTTTAGAAATCTCAGTGTTCTCTCACACTCCTTCGAGGTGTTACCTTAAGTTCAAGGATCGCACTTTCAGAACGTTACAGCGGTCAATATTTCTTCTCTAATTTCCCTCTGGGATTAATAAAGTATCTTTGAATTTGAATTCAAAGGGCGGCTGTGTGCTGTCACAGAGGAAACAAAAAATAAAGGCAGAATTTGCTTTCCTCGTTTTCACTCAGGGTACCATCACAGCTTGCCATCGTCTCCATACTCCACCGGTCCAGAGGGTCAAAGGTTACCATCTTCTGGGGCGTTATCGTCAGAGTTTCTCAACCAGGGTGTCCCTGTGAAGATTCTGCTGCTGGTGTGTAACGCTGCTGGAGGCGGGCAGCAGGCTGTAAGGTAATCACTGACCGCTGGACTCCTATCCAGTAACAGGTGTGACATCATCACAGAGGACAGCAGATGTGTCCGCTGCAAATTACGCCTCGTCTTAATACTTGTTTGTCTTAATCGGTGCCTTTTGTAATAACATACTTAAAACTGAACAAATCCTAAAAATCTGCTTGTTTCATAGAAGTGATGAAACTGAGAAACATAAACGTTTTGCAGCCATTAGCCGCCATTGTAGTGGATGCGTGCGTTTCTGCCGGACGTGAAGCATCGGGTTTTTTTACACGTCCCTGTAGCACACGGACACGCCTTTTATGCTTTGAGTCTATATTTTGCACACGTTGCTGGAGTGCCTCAAGCTCAGCTGTTCAGATCCGGCCAAACAGGAAGTCAAAACATAGATGCAGTGTAAAACATCCCGAATCTTTCAAAATAAAAGTCATGTGCAGATTTTAGGAAAGGAACAGGAAGTGTGCCGTTACAGAACAGAAAATAAACCGGACCTTTTTGGATCCCTGCTGTTATCATCCTTCTTGCTTCTTATCTCATGAACTGCCAAAGTCACACGAGGGCCGGCAATTCTCCAGTGATTTTGTGACCTCGTGGGACCTGCTGCATGGAACGCTTTTGCTGCCATTTTGTGTCTGAAACGCATCCGATGGGAATGGCGCTGCTACATTATGTTCCACTTATGCATCCAGTGGAAAGCCGGGATCAGTCTGCATCTCTGATGGTTAATAAATGGCTGCAGATGTTGCTGATAAACCTGCATAAAAATTTTAATGTACATTTTAAGGAGTTTGGAGAAACAAAGATTAGTTCTTGCTGGAGAAAGTAGCTCAAATAAATAATCACAAAGAGAGCCCGGTGTCTTCAACCAGTCTCATAAATATAATAGAAGTTTATGCAAAGTGTTATTTTCCAAACTTTACGTTGCTTTAAATGTCACATTTTGCGTTGATTCTGGTGAATTGTTGTAAAATTCCAGTTTAAAGTTTCACGTTAGTGCTAATTAGGGCTCACTTAAGCTGCGTTTAACTCATTCACTGCCAGTGTTTTTACTGTGTGGGCGTCGGACGAGCCCCCGCACCGTGAGAACAAACATCTCAGCTCTAAAGCCAATCTTTATATGCGTACGTCACACGTCGCGTGATCAGGAAGCAGAACATCCATGTGTTAGGAGATCGTTTTGGGTGGCTGCCGTGAAAAAAGTGAGGCGCGAACCGGAAAAGCTTCTGGCGATCACAATTCAACAACGGATTATGAAAGAACGGATAACGCTCGAAACGCGCGGATTCTTCCTGATGTAAGAGGTGAGTCTCCGCGTTGTTTTGGTAGGTTTGGTGTCGACATCATCATAGAGTGCAACGTTCTGTGACTCTTAAAAAAACAGTGAAAACGCTGAAAAATGCTGGCAGCAAATGAGTTAAAGAGACAATGTGTAGTTTTTACCATCAGTCTCTGGATATATCCATCGAAAGATTGTTAAACATGAATTAAAGGAAGCCGAGTTGTTGAAAAATACTGGCATCATCGTAACATGTAACCAAAAAAATCTGCTCTAAAATACATGAGAGCAGGTCTGTGGGTGTTTCTCAATGTCAAGGCGTCAAGGCCAGGCGCCTTGCTTACGAGGACGCTGTCCTTCCTTGGTCAAAGAAAACGGTTAAATGGAACAGACTTGCATCACGTGACCGCAGCTTCCACGGCGGTCACGTAACGTCACGTGACACGGGAGATAACGTTATATTTTATACGTATTAGTTTCACTATACATATATAACGAGACTTTTACATTTTAAATTGTGTATATGTTTATTAAATTAAAAATATAAGTGAGTTACTACCCGCTAGCCACCGAAGCTGCAACTACTAAGCAACTAACCAACCATAGATGACTTCTTTGGATGAAAAAAAATTTTTTAAATTAGCTGACTTACTTTTAAACTTGAAAATTGTCCCCGAAGTAGCTGCCGGCTTCTGATCCGCCGTCCTTTTGAAAATACCGTGGTGTATTCTGGGTAGTTTTTGACCAAGGCTAGGCTACAAGACACCTCCCGTGTATCCTCGCTCAGCTAGCTAAACGGCTAACAAACGAAGAACACACGCCTCGGTATAACATGAACATTGGAACACGTCTTGGTGGCTCCCGATGATGTATCTCCTAGGCAACCAGGGCGGAGCCAAGACATCAAGGCAAGGTTCCTTGGCATTGAGAAACACCCTAAGTCTCTGGGTGATGCAATATTAAACACCATGTCTCCTTCTACAGGAGCCCATGAGGACAAAATGCATTTACCGTAATTTCTGGACTATAGAGCGCACCAAAATATAAGCTGACCCTACAAAAAAAAAGGGTTTCTACACACACATGCCTCACTCAAATACAAGCCGCGGCGCTGCAGCCACATGCGGGTCTCCGGCGCACAGCACATGTACGGCCATAACATAAGATAATTAGACAGAAAGACGCTACACGGAGGTTTTTCGTTGTTTTAATTCAACAAAACGAATTTTAAACACGGGTGAACGTGCCTGCAAGTTTAGAAAAGAAAACAGCACTGATAGCTTTCATATTTCTGGATGGTTATTAAATAAAAACAGCACTGACACCTTATTACCGGTAATTTGCATGTTTAGAAGAAAAGAACAGCGCTGACACAGCATTAATAAGCCCTGGATGATTAGAAAATAAAAGCTGCACACAAAACATGCCTGGTTAGTAAATAAAACACACATACCAGAAGAAGTCATTCGCTCTCATCTTCCTCTTGCACACTAAAGCCATTAAAGTCATCTTCTTCAGTGTCGGAGTTGAACAGCCTAAGAGCTTCGTCACATACCTTTTCTGTGGCGATGTCAGTGTCGCTGTCCGTGTTGCTGTCATCATCCCCGGGTGAAGCTGGCTTGAATGAGTTCTTCCCGCTGCCGTCTCCAGCGCCAAACCATGGATTCATTCATGCCAAGCTTACGTGCGGCAGCACTGTTTCCCTCCTTTACTGCCAGATCGATGGCCTTCAACTTAAATGCGGCAACATATGAACTCATACGTGGAGTTTCCATGATGGGGGTATGGATTTGAAAAACATTCTTCGTCGGGCCGGCTGCTTGCATGTGCTAAATGAAAATGAGCACTTTCTTCGATTTCCACTTTTGACTTCCACCTGTTTCACTTTCTGCTAAAGCGCCCCCTGCAGGTGAAGGAAACTCTTCAGTAAAGCCGCACCTCATTATAAGCCGTGTGGGAAAAAAGTAGCGGCTTATAGTCCGGAAAATACGGTACTGAGTTGTAACAAACGGTTACAAAACTTTCATAAACTTTGTTGTTTTTACATATTTACCTCTTCGCTCATTGCTAGTGATGAAAGGAAGTCTGATGTGCTTGTCATTTGCTGAAGTTTGCTCTCCCCAGGGCTTTTTGACCCTAATGGGCATCCATTGGTAAGGTCTTACTTCAATATAGAAATACTGCTTGCTTGCAATGATTTAGGTATCCACTGCCCCCTATCGCCAGGAAAAATACACACTGTCACTTTAAGACCCTTTGTTTTACCAAAACAGGCGTTACATTTGATTTAAGTTTTTTTATGGAGATGTTATGAAAGTGAAATTCTAATTTTAAAATATGAATGTACATTAATTATAACCTATAAAATGTAATTTTTATAGCTTTTTTTCTTGGTGTGAACATTAAATAAAGGTTTAGACGAATGTTGTGGATATTAATATTTGGTGTAAAGGTTTATAAAGCAGCATTTGTATAAAAAGGTTTGATATTCTCTGGTGTAGAATTATAATAAAACAGCAGAAATGCTTCATAACAGGCCCCGCTTGGACTCAGAGTTAAACTCTGTTTCTCTGAGCTGAGGTTGTTCAAAGATCTATCAACAGCTGATAAAAATAAAAAAGACCTGAACCGTCCCTTTAACTCTATGAAGCGTGGAGAGGATCGGTGATATTCGCTCCAGATCAAACACTTAAGGACTCTGACATCTGCCTCGATGAGGAAACTCATCAGACGGCGTCTACAGAGGTCAGGACAGGTGAGCCGGCCAACGCCGCTGTGATATCACATTCTCCTTCACAGACCTCTCCATCATCGCTCAAACCGCCCACATCTCTCGCTCTCATCACATGACCGGGGGGGGGGGGGTCGCCGTGCCAGCAGAGTGACATTGAAGTCACATAGCTGCACTCGTCTCGCTGAGCTCTTTGTAGGATGACATCACAGGTATGCTACTGAGAGAACCAGTGTGAAACTCACGGTTGTTTATGTCTCTGAACGGTGAAACCACGTTTCATGTGTGGAAAAAACCCAAAAGCTGATTTCTTCTTCACATGCAGGAACAAATCCGTGATGTTTCACATCTGCACCTTTTAAGCCCGTCCTCCAAGCGTGGAGGCAGGTGGAGACTTCACAGCAGAGGCTCCGCCGCCTCCGTCCCACAGCTTTCACTACATGTTTTCAGAGAAAACGACAAATTCAGACCAACTTAGACGTCAGGGACTAAAACGCCGCTTGCGCGTTAGGAGGTGAATCCCTTCCACTCACGTTGCTCGTGACCCTCTACTGTTCTCAACGCTCGCTCACTGATGTCATTGGAGGCTGTAAAATAAATTAATTCTCTTTATACATGCATGGAAGCTTTAATTTGACATGACTTAGTGTCTGTATGTGGAGAGTTTCCTCCATTCTGTCCCTTTATTGAGCTGCTCTGCTGGTCCCAAACTCATAAATGTGATCCGCTGTCCCAGAGAGACCGTTTTCCTTCTCTTCACCAGGCGGTTTTCCTCCTCATTGTCCTTGTCTGTCCAATAAAAGTTCAGCGCCAGTATCAGTAAAAGTCATAAATAACTGGCTTCTGTCTGAATTCTGAGTAAAGTTAGCGATGCAACAGGAAGTGTGTTGTCCTTTTTCGCCTCTTTCAAAGTAAAACTACACCGACAAAGCAAAGCTCTTGGAAAGACCTGTCTAAAGTGTCAGACCAGGACAGGTCAAGTGAAAAATAATTAGCTCGATTTTATTTATTTTATTTCAAGTTTTTTTTCATAAAGCGCCGAATCATGACCAGAGTCGTTTCAAGGACCTCCACAAAGTAAACATTCCAATTCAGGTCAGGTCGTTAAGCCAATCAGTTTCCTATATGAGGAACCCAGCAGGTTGCATCGAGTCACTGACTAGTGTCAGTCTTTACAGCAGTCCTCATACTAAGCAAGCATGCAGCGACAGTGGAGAGGAAAACTCCCGATGCATTGCAGGCTCTTGTTCTGTAGCTCTGTAACACTTTTTTACTGTTCTTTTAAGGTTTGGACCTCCTTTCCTAATGAGGGAGGATCGGTCTATTTCCTGGGACCAACTCCAGCAAAGCATCCTCAGCAAGCTCTATTACCTGATGATAAACGGAGCCCCAGTCCAGGTAGTCAATGCTTCATCAATGGTTCTGAGAGAGGTTTATCTTTGTTCTGCGTGTTTTTTGTTTACATTTTCTTCACTGAGTTGCTAACCTGTAGCACAACAACGGCAACAGGGTGAGAAGGTCACCAGATAACGCCAGTTACGACAAAAATATATATTAGTTTTGAGAAAAAGGTTATCAGGGTATGCTAGTTAGCTTGTGCTAACCTAGCGGTGATATCAAACACGTGCTTGCTTCATCTCTGTGGGCTTTTTCTGCAAACTAAATTAATTAGTTTTTTTAATCCGGGAACAAAAACTGGCTTTTCATTAAACTCGTTTCAATGGGGGGGGGGGGAATAGGGCACCGACTGGTGGACAGAAGCCCCTCCTACCAAGCTGGCCAGTGCACCTGCTTGTTTGCCAGGTTTGGTGTTTTTTTGGGGGGGGGTTGCCAGCTGGTGTCGATTTACACCAGCACCGCAGCTTTAGCTGGTGCAGACTTGGCAACCCTTCGGCCTCACAGATGATTGGCTCTGGAACCAGGAAGTATCGAGGCGGGACTCCTTTTAAAAGGAGAAAAACCAACAACCCGTCCAGCCGGCTGAGAAGGAAATCTGTTTCAATGTAACCTTCTTTCCAACGTGATTGAGATATTAGTCTGATATAAGCTGTGTTATAAAGGTCTAAATAAAAGAAGCACATTCAGTAAGAAGTGGAAGGCTGTTCCTGTGGGTAAATCAAGGTGATATTTACCAGGAAGCCTGGGAAGAAATGCTAACACGGGGGTGATGCTGTCTATTTTTCTGGTGCCAGTTTGGCTGCAGATTTCAGCTCCAGCTGCAGACAGGACAACAGAGCTTCTGATGCCAAAATAAAGAACCTTACAGTAATCTAACCTGGAGGTGATGGATGTTGTGATAACTGTGTTTGCAGGAGCTCCGCGGTGTTTGTTTTTAAATGTTTCTGTATATGACATGTGTTAGGCAGTCATTCTGATTCATCCTGTAATAATCCCCGGGGGGTCGAGCATTCCAGGGGGATTGTGTGTGTGTGTGTGTGTGTGTGTGTGTGTGTGTGTGTGTGTGTGTGTGTGTGTGTGTGTGTGTGTGTGTGTGTGCNGGGGGGGGGGGGGTCGCCGTGCCAGCAGAGTGACATTGAAGTCACATAGCTGCACTCGTCTCGCTGAGCTCTTTGTAGGATGACATCACAGGTATGCTACTGAGAGAACCAGTGTGAAACTCACGGTTGTTTATGTCTCTGAATGGTGAAACCACGTTTCATGTGTGAAAAAACCCAAAAGCTGATTTCTTCTTCACATGCAGGAACAAATCTGTGATGTTTCACATCTGCACCTTTTAAGCCCGTCCTCCAAGCAGAGGCTCCGCCGCCTCCGTCCCACAGCTTTCACTACATGTTTCTCAGAGAAAACGACAAATTCAGACCAACTTAGACGTCAGGGACTAAAACGCCGCTCGAGCGTTAGGAGGTGAATCCCTTCCACTCACGTTGCCCATGACCCCCTGCTGTTCTCAACGCTCGCTCACTGATGTCATTGGAGGCTGTAAAATAAATTAATTCTCTTTATACATGCATGGAAGCTTTAATTTGACATGACTTAGTGTCTGTATGTCGAGAGTTTCCTCCATTCTGTCCCTTTATTGAGCTGCTCTGCTGGTCCCAAACTCATAAATGTGATCCGCTGTCCCAGAGAGACCGTTTTCCTTCTCTTCACCAGGCGGTTTTCCTCCTCATTGTCCTTTTCTGTCCAATAAAAGGTCAGCGCCGGTATCAGTAAAAGTCATAAATAACTGGCTTCTGTCTGAATTCTGAGTAAAGTTAGCGATGCAACAGGAAGTGTGTTGTCCTTTTTCGCCTCTTTCAAAGTAAAACTACACCGACAAAGCAAAGCTCTTGGAAAGACCTGTCTAAAGTGTCAGACCAGGACAGGTCAAGTGAAAAATAATTAGCTCGATTTTATTTATTTTATTTCAAGTTTTTTTTCATAAAGTGCCGAATCATGACCAGAGTCGTTTCAAGGACCTTCACAAAGTAAACATTCCAATTCAGGTCAGGTCGTTAAGCCAATCAGTTTCCTATATAAGGAACCCAGCAGGTTGCATCGAGTCACTGACTAGTGTCAGTCTTTACAGCAGTCCTCATACTAAGCAAGCATGCAGCGACAGTGGAGAGGAAAACTCCCGATGCATTGCAGGCTCTTGTTCTGTAGCTCTGTAACACTTTTTTACTGTTCTTTTAAGGTTTGGACCTCCTTTCCTAATGAGGGAGGATCGGTCTATTTCCTGGGACCAACTCCAGCAAAGCATCCTCAGCAAGCTCTATTACCTGATGATAAACGGAGCCCCAGTCCAGGTAGTCAATGCTTCATCAATGGTTCTGAGAGAGGTTTATCTTTGTTCTGCGTGTTTTTTGTTTACATTTTCTTCACTGAGTTGCTAACCTGTAGCACAACAACGGCAACAGGGTGAGAAGGTCACCAAATAACGCCAGTTACGACAAAAATATATATTTGTTTTGAGAAAAAGGTTATCAGGGTATGCTAGTTAGCTTGTGCTAACCTAGCGGTGATATCAAACACGTGCTTGCTTCATCTCTGTGGGCTTTTTCTGCAAACTAAATTAATTAGTTTTTTTAATCCGGGAACAAAAACTGGCTTTTCATTAAACTCGTTTCAATGGGGGGGGGGGGAATAGGGCACCGACTGGTGGACAGAAGCCCCTCCTACCAAGCTGGCCAGTGCACCTGCTTGTTTGCCAGGTTTGGTGTTTTTTTGGGGGGGGGTTGCCAGCTGGTGTCGATTTACACCAGCACCGCAGCTTTAGCTGGTGCAGACTTGGCAACCCTTCGGCCTCACAGATGATTGGCTCTGGAACCAGGAAGTATCGAGGCGGGAC
>SSNQ01034560.1:694663-718152 GCA_006942095.1 Nothobranchius kuhntae
CCCCCCCCCCAGGAAAATGACTAAAGAAATAATCAGAATACAAAAATATGCATATGTTTCTGCTGCTCACCATTTTAAAAAAGTTTTATCTCCATAGTTTTTATTTTTATTTTTTGTGAACACAGCAACACAGGTGAATAAACCTAAAAAAATAATTTTAAAAGAATTTTGGGTAACATTTTAAATAACTGAAATGTGTTTTCTAAAATGTTTGCGTTTGTAAAATTTAAGTTAAATGTTTTGGATATGTACTGTTATTTTAATAAAAACAAATGAAGCACATGCAGCACATCGCCACAGGCTAAATTGTCCCATAGTTACCACAAGGACCAATTTGGTGTGCCACCCCAAAAATTTCTTTGGGCCCATCTGGCCACCCCCATCAACATTTTCTTGAGGCGCCCCTGTCTGTCTGGAGTCTCCTGAGATGTTTCTGCTCGTGTTTAAAAGGGTAACGGTGGTTTTGTCCCTCTTTCAGAACACCAGAGTGCTTTTCAACGTACGAGTTGTTGGAGGATCACCATTTTACAGCTACCTGTCACCTCAGGATGGACGGCCGCTCTACCATCCCACTGTAGACAGGTGAGTGTCACCGCACATTAAAAAGCATCTGGATTGTTTTTCCTAGGACACTGATGTCTCGTAGACGCCACCCATCAAACACACAGACAACAGACCTGCCATACTGGCCCCGCGTGTTGAATGGCTTCCGTATCCAACACTAGATCCAATCTGAGCAATATTCTATTATCAGGTTTTAATCTGTGGGTGTTGATTACATTTCCTGGTGAATTATGAATCCTGTGCAGCACTGAGAAATACTCATTATTGTGTCGCAACCTCTGAAAATATTCACGCTGTAACTCGTCCTGTATTCCCTGATGCTTCTATCAAGTTTATCACTTATATAAAAAGTTGCTCAAGTTTGAATAAAAAGAAAGTTTCCCTGTTGGAAATCTGAAAGATAAGGCAGCAGCCCTTTTAAAGCTTTCAGCCCTCTCTCTGACTAATCTGAGTTATTCTACTGAGATTGTTCCTCTCCTTTTTCCTTATTTATATTCTGCTACCAGAAACGACTAAAGCCAGTGTCTTACTGGACTGCAACTGTCATTGGCAAACTGCAAACACCATGTTAAAAAGGTTTCTGTTACAAACTTCCTCTCAAAATAGTCCCGGAGTTGTTGCACAGACCTGGAACCCGTCCCCGTTTAGTTTCACTGAGACAGAAGAAATGTGAGACTATTTTGAGAAGGTTTGGAGACCAAATTATGAAGATATTAAGGGACAAATCCTGAGACTCAAGCTTTTGGTTGGTGTAGATGTTTAATTTCACCCAACTATTTGGGGTCAAGAAGCTGCAAACACTAAAAAAAATGGTGCAATTAGTTCGAGAAATACTAATTTTCTAATAAATGTTTAACCCTCCCACTGTCCTAATGGGTGTGAACCCGTGAGGAAAGTTGACCATTGAGCAGGATTGATGGTTTATCCCTTGAGGTCCATGTGGCAGGGGTGAGGAGGTCCTTGCGGGCTCACACCCATTAGGACAGTGGGAGGGTTAAAAAAAGTGAATAAAAACAAATCACCATGAAAAACATTTGAAGATCTAAACTAGAAAGAAAAAAGTAGAGCGAAAGCCAACATTTACTGAAGCCTTTTAGATCTCCGCTCTGTCACCACAGTGACACGTCGGTGCCTAGCTCATCGATCTCCAAACAAAACCGTTTTGGTTGTTCGTTCGCTTACACCGACATGAAAATCTGACATTTTCAGTTTGTAGGCAATGTCTTGGAAGAGGCTATTTTCTGTTTCTTGTCATTTTGAGCTCATCAGTTTGTTCAAAGTGTTTGATTTTCCAGTGGAGTTCCAAGTGAATTTCCCCACTGTGTGATCAATAAAGTCTATTCTATTCTATTGTATTCTATTCTATTCTATTCTATTCTATTCTAACAAACAATGCTGCTGTCACTGACTTGACTCTACCCCACTAGCCTGTTGAGTCCAACCACACGCTGACTCAGCACCGAGCTAATGACGTAACCAGTGGACAACAGCTCTAGATTAGGGACCTTTGTGTTGTTGGCGTGTTTGGTGTGAAAGGACCGGGTGTATTACAGCTGTCTATTGTAATTGGTCAGTGATCCTGTCAAACAACGCCTCTGAAACTGTCTTTGTAACATAAGCAAGATGATTGTGATGGGCTGCTGAAACAAAAACATCCAGAAATATTTAGTCTGTCTGTCTGTCGCTGTCGTTGTGTCCTTGGGCACAGGGGTGGACTGGGACCAAAATTCGGCCCTGGAATTTTCTCTTCAGACCGGCCCACTACATTAGCCGCGGACACTACATAGAAGTTGGCAAATTTTTCAGCGTCTCCTCTCTGTATACTACAAAGGATAGTCATATTCTGTGATAGTTAACAAATAAAGAATGTAGATTAAGTCATGGACTAAAATTGACACCTATTTTAAAAAAAGCATTGACCCATATCGATTTTAAAATTAGAACAGATTGAATCAGACCGAATCAGATTATGATAATTGATTCGTATTCCTAGGAATCAGAGTCAAATCACTTCTTGAACTTTAAATTGATACACAGCACAAATGTGACATTACATGAACATATATTCAAGACCGCACTATATGCATTCATTCAAACTGTAGTTCAAAGTAACACATTTACACAGAAATTAAAGTTATAAATACCAACAAAATAGTTCTCCCCTCAGAAAACAATAAATGAAATGAAACAATCAATTTGATACCAAATATTGGCTATTACACTAATTATTCCCTACATGAGTACTTATATTTTGTGCTAAAATGCTAAGTATCTCATCTGTATTTACAATACAGCTAGTCTGTATCTCTATTTACAGCTCATTGGTCAAGAAAATGTTTACTGTTGCTATGACAACAGACCGCTGACATGTTGTTCAGTAAATCAATAGGTGGGTTTCACATTCTATAATACTATTGCAGTTAGAGGCCAGGCTCCAGGCAGTACAACTCAATGGGAGAAATACTGTTTTTGGAAGAAATTTCCAAAAAGAAACTGTCCAAATGTTTTCCCTGAACATTACTTTACAGTGATTGGATTCACAAACCTGCCATATTATTCATTCCTATGTTGCTGAAAGTCCTTTCTACTGGTCAACATCACACATGTTCTTTTGAATACTGTCTCCACTTGTACATCTTTAAGGGAAAAATAATTACAGTTGCCCTCTGTCAACCCTGCTTTCCACCGGAGCCGGAGGGAAAATATTGAGAATGGAGATGAAATGGATGGAAATATCTGCAGTTTTCTAAATGGATGGCGAGTTAAATAAAACATTATTATTATTATTATTAATTTATTTATTTATTTTACTTTTTCTGCTTCATGTTAGCCTGTGATTATCAGATGTGTTGGGAACTGGACAACTGCATTGAAAACATCACGGTCGTGCCCCCCCCCTCTCATGTTTCTCCTCCTCCAGCCTCGGGTGGCAGGAGAAAGAGAAACTGTGGCAGAAGGGAGAGTGACGGGCAGCAGGACAGTTCGACTCACTTCTCCTCCATGAGGCAACAAATAATGAGTCAGGTGGAGCGTCCTGCATTGCCTAGAACAATGAGTTTTGATGATAATCCACGGAGTTTGAACATTAAATCGCTCCACCATGTCCACGGAGGAGCTGTGAAAGAAACGGAGCAGAGCGGAGAGCAGGGGGCTGTTACCACAAATCCGCTTCATACAGCAGTGAATAAATGTGTCTGATCGCCATGTGTTAAGTAAAATAATAAGTTTTGATAATAAACTGTGCAGAGCATTAAAATTATATTTTCTGATCTACCATGGGCGCTGTCGCGCTGCATTTGCGGCCGATGCGCCTCTCATAAGCTGCCGGTAGGAAGGGACAAGCAGCAGAATATGCGAGAATGTGCTGCCCAAACGTTTCCTCGGCTTCTCCATTTTTACATCAACTGTCCGACCGCAGCACTGTCCAACCATCACTCCCGCCGACTAGCGATAAGGCCCCGCCCACCCTGGTTTGTGCTGCCTGAGATTGACAGCCCTGTCACAGCGCCCTGAACCAGTCTGCCCATGACAATGAGAAACAGGCCAATAATACATCTTGATGTGGGCAACACACTGCTAGCCTCAGCAATCTATAGGCCGGCCCAATTTATAAGAAATCTGAGGGCAAAAGAGAAAGACGAATGCAACGAGTGGATGAATGAACGAATCAAATAATTAATAAATGTCAGAGCGGCCCAACGGCCCTGCCCACAGTGTCGGCCCACCGGGACGGCTCCCGGTGCTCCAGAAGGCCAGTCCACCCCTGCTTGGGCAAGACACTTAACCCACGTTGCCTGCTGGTGGTGGTCGGAGGGACCAGTGGCGCCTCGTCTCTGTCAGCACGCCCCAGGGCAGCTGTGGCTACATCGTAGCTCATCCCCAACAGGGTGTGAATGGGAGAATGACTGATTGTGTTGTAAAGCGCCTTGGGGGGGTTCCAGGACTCTAGAAGGTGCTATATCAAATACAGGCCATTTACCATTTTTAGTTTACATCACCATTCATTGTTCTTTTAACCCTCCCACTGTCTTTTTGGGTGACCCCACCAGGAAAGTTGACCATTGAGCAGGATGTATGGTTTATCCCTTGAGGTCCACATGGCAGGGGTGAGGTGGTGCTCACTCCTCACCCCTGCCACATGGACCCAAGGAATAAACCATCAACCCTGCTCAATGGTCAACTTTCCTGGCGGGGTCACACCCATTAGGACAGTGGGAGGGTTAAACTAAGAAACCCAAGCTGTTTAACTTAAGCTGTTTAAGTGTCCACTTTCAGAATTCTGGGACATTTCTGGAATGGGGAAAATTCGACGGGAAATACGATGTTCAGCTGTTGTACGGCCTGCTGCTTTGGCAAGGAGTGATGTAACAGATCAGCGCCAAAAAGTGTCTGTGGGCAATGTCATTTAAAGTTATACTCTTTGAAAGTACGGCATAATTTCATCGAGTCGGAGGGCCGAGAGCAGCTGTTGGATGTAAAAGGTGACAAGAAGAAGCACCGTTTTTTTTTTTACAGTGCTTTGAGACAACAAAGCCCCGTGAATTTTGGCATTGGGGGGTTCTGCTGCGTTTTCTGGTGGAAATTTAGTAACGACGATTTCAAAGCACTTCTTATTTTCTTTTTTTTTCCATTCTACTTCATTAGCCACTCTTTCAATTTTGCAAATGCGGTTATTTTGGTTAATGTCTACTGATGTCATTTCCTACTGAGTCAGCAAGAGTTAACCAAAGATTCTGCCCAGCAACTCTACCGAACCTTTGCAAGTGCCTACCCCTGTTCAGGTGTTCCATTGGTTCTTGAAAGTTGGTCTTGGAAAATGGTCCTTTGGGCCAGCCTGCTGAAGTGAAGACACGTGCATGCCATAAAGTTCCGGAAATATTACCCCGAAGTTCCAATAGTGGAAACATACCTCAGGTTAATTGGTTAGGGAGGCAGAACCC
Organism: Nothobranchius kuhntae; assembly: GCA_006942095.1. Taxonomy (NCBI): domain Eukaryota; kingdom Metazoa; phylum Chordata; class Actinopteri; order Cyprinodontiformes; family Nothobranchiidae; genus Nothobranchius; species Nothobranchius kuhntae. Next base: position 700,168 of record SSNQ01034560.1, read on the forward strand.
TAACCCTAAATCAACAATAATAATAAATTAACTTGTCAATGTTAGTTGGTAATGTTTTTAAGAGATCGTCAAAATGCCTTTAAACTACTCTGATAAAATGTTGTCTAATAAGATGAACATTACCTCTCAGAGCAAACCTCAAAACAGCCGGACGAACACCAGATACTATCCATCACTTCGTAACAATGGTATGTCCCTAAGATGAAGGTGGGAGATACAACATCAAAAACCAAAGGTCTGCCTTGACTGGCACAGGAACGCTGGTCTGAGCAGGGCCAGGACTAAAGTGGATTAGTGCTGCCTTTTAAACAACTCCAGTGTCAAACATGCCTTAGAGGTTAACATGAATGCTAGGGATGTCCCATTCCGATATCGATATCGGCCCAAAAACACTGTATGGGATTATATCTGACTGCATCAAAAATCTCCAATATAAGCAGTTTGAAATTGTCTTTTTTTCATACTTACTGTTATTGGATCGTACTCTTCGAATGAGCAATATCACTTGATTAAGCCTTTCATGCGTTCCACACCACAAAATAGATAAACGTGTGTGATTTTTGCTGATATCGTATCAGATTGATATCGGTATCGATCAATACTGATGGTTACAATATCGGAAGAGAAAAAGTTGTATCGGGGAATCCCTAGTGAATGCTAATTAACAGACCATCTTAGTGCTGGGAACTGAGGGTGGAAGTTGGTCGTTTTCCTGCAGGAATAAAAACTGTAATAAGAAATTATTATGGAATGATAGTGTTTCTGTTAGTAGAGCACTTACAGATTAGCCTCTAGCTCAACAATCTGATTGAAACAAATTATTTTTTCATTCAAACTGAGGTTGTTCTAAGAGCGATCTGCAACAGGTAAGATATTAATTGTCCATAAACCTTTAGGAAGTAACTCCCTTCAGAATATGGGAACAATCCCTTTAACAGTGGCTCCTGGCTTTCTTATCCGGAAGCGTCCACCAGTCGGTAAACCAACATGTACAGAGCTGAAAAATGGCCTGTAGTTAAACTGCCCACACAAAGCTAGCTGCTCTGACTCAGCAGTTCTACAAAATAATTTAGAGGCTCCGCAAATGACTTTAGATCAACTGCTCAGTTCAGCGTGTTTAATCCTAATGAAAGAGTCGCTCACGAGCACTAAAGATCATTAGACTCTTTCCATTAAGATCTTTCTACCAAGCTCCAAAAGGGAGCAAACGAAATCAGTAAAGAAAAATCATATGCACTGACAAAGCTATGCATCTTTTTTTGTTTGGAAATGTGTGCCGATAAAATCAGAAATGCTTTTTTCATAGTGAAAAGTCTTGTTTTATCAGACTCAGTCATACAGCTGAGTTCGTCTTTTGACAAACAGATTATTAGATTATTCTGCGATGCCGTCTTTTATTGTGAAATGGCTGTGTGCAAAATATTCAGCAAACAGATCAAATGTTCCCGGGAGCTAATGTCTCTTTATTGAATGTTAAAAGCTATGAAAGAAGAATTTGCTCTAATCCAGGGGTCACTGACCTTCGTGAAGCTGAGAGCTACTTCATGGGTAGTGAATCATACGAAGGGCTACCAGGTTGGTACGATGTTGACCTTTGACCTGGAATAGATCAGAGGTAAACTAAACATCATGCATAATAAACATATTTTAATGATTTGCTGATTTGGGGGAAATGTCAGCAGATTTATTTATTTATTGAGACTTGTGTTATTTGAAGAAATGGCCCGAGGGTCCCTTAAATGGATCCTGAGGGTACCATGGTGCCCGTGGGCACCATGTTGGTGACCCCTGCTCTAATGTAATATAAAATATGTATTGAGAAAACAAAGCTTGTTGGCACATGCAAGCACCGGTCACTTTGCTCCTCCGGGGGCTAGCGCTGACAAGATTCTTTTTCTCGGGGGAGTGGGTTGGACGAGAAAGTGTAATCTGTCTCTGGCTGAGCAGTCAGAAGGGAGGTTTCCATTGGGGAGAGGGAGGAACCACCAACAGTTCTGTCCAATGACAGCTTTTCACTGTCACTACTGCGGTTCCTCTTATGGAGGCCACAAGAAATCGCCTGCCCTGCCTGTCGGCTCGCTGCCCCTGTGGAGGGACTCCATTTATGCTGAGAACAAAATCACGGATTTTGGTCCTACAGTGTGTGGTGTGCAGCCAAGGTCAAAAACCACACATCACATATTAACCGATTTCACTCACAAGCACTCTGAGGTCGGACAGGATTTCTCACCAACCCTCTTGAGATCGAATGTGACATCGCAGTCAATAAACATGATGGATAAGAAGGGTTTGGACTCCCCTTGCTCAATGCAGCACATCTCATTTGTCCCTGGGCCGTTGTGTTGACCTCGTGTTCCTGGGCCTGTATGAGAAGATGGTCATCAACTATTTAGGTGTAAAAACGGCTGCAGTCCTTTAATCTGATTGTAATGGGGTAAGAACCTCACACACACACAGTTCTAACACTGTGCTATTCAATGGTAAATCTAGGATGACACAAACTAGTTAATATATGAAGCTTCTATTGTATATCAATATAAAATATTAATATAAGCGATAGAAGATCATACACCAACGAGCTTGGTCTATGATTAATCTACGGATTAATACTTAATTTAAGATACTTAAATTAATAGCAAAAGTTTATTTATTAAACAGAGGACTCAGATTCTTTTCATTCGATAAATGGAAATGCAACCCTTTTCTGTGTTTCGTTTCAATAATGAGGCAAGTTTAAAAATGAAGAAATTTTATTGCTAACAATTTTAAACTAAGGATTTGAAATGACAATTATAAAATGACAATTCATGGATGGCAATTTTAATGACAATATTTAACAGTTTGATATTACTTGTTTAAAAGCAAACCTGTGACTGAATGGAGCTAAAATGAGAATGATGAGTTTTGGATGCATGAATGAAGTTCTCAGAAGGTTTCTTTCAGAGAGAATGAAAGCGTTCTGGGTGGAAATGATGTTTTGCGGATAACTGAGTTATTTTGAGAGAAACAGCATCAAGCGCATTCTGTCGAGGTCTACCTCACCCAATCATAGGACCCCCGCTTGGATCCGAAGTGTCCAGGTGGAGATGGGTTTCCTCCAGGCACGAGGTTGGTAGAAAAACCTCTAGCACGACCAGATTGGTCCTGAGATGCCTTCTTGGGTCACTCGGTGTATGAAGCGTTTGGCAGATGAACGTTCTCGTCTTTAACTGAACTTCAGAAATCAGTGACTCTGGTAGAGTCTTTCGTTAGCTGGTTTACAGTTCCGTTTATTCTTTGGCTATTCTTGTCGGCGTGACAGAACAGCTTGGCAGAGGGTCTGGGCGGCCGTCCCTGGCTCCTCAGGCTGATGTTGGTTACAGAACTGAACGTGAATCTGTGACGGTTAGTTTTACCAAAAGCTCTCAGAACCCCTCCCACTCTCTCCGGAAGAAAGCTTGCTCATGCGTCAAGAACATGTGATGCAGTTATTGTTTATCTGAACTCTGTGTTAGCTGGAGGTGACTTGACCTTGTTGCTAAACACATCTTTAATCATTATAATAATAATTATTATTATAACCAAAGCATAATAATCCATTTCATGTAATTAAAATACCTTTATAATGAGCAAAGTGATCATGTTATGATGACTATATTAAACAGTAATAAAATCAATGAGTTTACTAAATATTATCTAATTATTATCATCGTGGCTTGAAGTGTCCTTCTTGGGACGGAACAGCAGATATGATGTTATGATCTTGAGCAGACATCGTGGCTCCTTGGGTTAATCTGTGGGTTCAAAAAGTACTGTTTGACCCAGCTTGACCCAGCTGGCAAATGCGACCTTTGCCACACATCAGAGAGCCTTCATCACGCTACATGATGCACAGATCAAAGCGGTGGTATGATCATATTATTAAATCTATTCCATTTAGTCAAGATTAAGCCCTCACTTGGAAACTGTTACTCACCCTTTATTCTGTCCAGGTTTGACTTGTAATCCACTGTAATCTGGACTGAGCCAGACTGCAGTTGCAAAACTAGGGTTGGGACAGAACTCTGCAGTTAGGGTCTTCATTGGTACAGAGAGGCTGGAGCACATATTACTGCACTGCCTGTATTATTGGGCAAGGGTTATGATATTAATATATGTGTTTAGGGCTTAGGGCCTGAAGACTGTCAGATTTGAGAATCAGATCAAAAATGGGGATAACTATCTTGCCATGTCAACTGGGCCTTATCTGATAACGGTCTCAGAATTTGGGTAAGTTTCGCACCAGCTGGTCCAGACCAGACAGTGCTGGCGTGGAAGCACCTGAAAACGTCTCCTAGTAAATGACCCAGGTTTTTGAAAAAGCTAATCTGATCTTGTGTTTTAATTTGTTACCCAAAAAGTAGGGCTGAGCAATGAATAGAAAATTTATTGTTATCGAAATTTCTTTTGTCGAGATAATTTTTACCGGGTCAATAATTTTGGTAATAAAAAAGGAAAAGATGTGTGAAGGGTTGGCAACGTTCATGTCCCTTTAACTCGTTCACTGCCAATGCATGTTTTTACTGTGTGGGCGTCGGACGAGCCCCCGCGCCGAGAGAACAAACATCTCAGCTCTGAAGCCGATCTTCATCCGCATACGTCACACGTCACGTGATCAGGAAGCAGAACATCCATGTGTTAGGAGATCGCTTTGGGCCGTTCCTGTAAAAAAAAAAAAGTGAGGCGCAAACCGGAAAAGCGTCTGCCAATCACAATTCGACAACGGATTATGAAAGAACGGATAACGCTCGAAACGCACAGATTCTTCTTGATGTAAGAGAAGAGTCTCCGCTTTGTTTTGGTTGTTTTGGCGTTGACATCATCCTAGCGCACAACGTTCTGTGACTCTTAACAAAACAGTAAAAACGGCGAGAAACGCTGGCAGCGAATGAGTTAAGAAGCTGTACCACCTTGAGTCATGTAAAAATGTGACTCAATGTAATACGTGTGACAGCCCCATCTAGTGGACAACGTTTGTTTCTGAGCATACCTGTAGTTATCGTCCATTTATCGTTATCGAGGTGAAATCCTCAATATATCGTGATATTGATTTTAGGCCGTATCGCCCAGCCCTACCAAGAAGATAGAAGGTGGAACAACGATATTTCTAAATTTACAGAAGCTAGATGTTTATATTTGTCTTAAAAACAGGGGACAATGTTAGATAAAGTGATCGGGTAAAGGACTGGTAGAGATAGAGTTGGGAATCATCTGCAAAAGCACCAGCGTTACACCAGTGCAGGTCTTTTTTCACCGCTAAGTTACACTAGTCATTCAGCATGACTGTCAAATACCAGTCATAAAATCTGCGTTCAGACTCTGTCTCTAAAACAATGCTCTGAGCTTTCTTTGCCGTTATTAAACAGTTTTTGCATCACATATTAAATACTGTCTCCACTCTGAGTGGAGTGTCTTCATGTATTTTTTATATTTCCTCGTGTCGCTGTGATTTATTAACCGTAATGTTATTCTGTAAGCGGATAGTAAAAATATATTCTGCACAAATTCTGTTTCTACAGTGTAACCAACAAAATCAAAGCAGCTTCAACCTCCAATAATACATAATCAACTGTAAAGAGACACATTCTCAAAAGAACCTCATAGATCATTTTGTTTAGGACAAAAAGTGTCATAAAGTAAGTTACAGAGCTGTGAAAAGAGTGTTTATACCACCTTACAGACTTCATGTTTTGCTTCAAAGATAACCTGAGTAAATACAAACTATAGTTACTTTATTAAAAGTATTACACAAGTATTACACAAAACTCACCTTTTGGATCTGTTAATGCTTCCACGTGTGTCTCTGCTGCCTCTATAAGCTGTCCATCCATTTTCTGTCAGTGTTTGGTTTTAGGAATTATGGGCCTAAAATGAGCCGTTTCAAAAAGTCCCTTATTGTGATGTCACAATGAGGAAATTTAGCCAAATTTTCACTTTATGGGTTTTTTTCAGTGGTGGTCCTGATTTGATTTTTGCAACTCCCCCTTGTTAAATCACAACGTTTGACCTTAACCTTCAGCTCTGCTTCAGCGGTTCCAAGTTGTTTTATTGCAGAATTGCTTTAGAACGCAGTGGGATGTGTTGCTTTTTGAGATCTTTCAACGTACTTCATGTTGTCAGACTGGTTATACTGGAGCGATTTCTGCACAGGTCTGGTAGTGGTAGAGTTTTGGAGTGGCTGGTGGAACAGAACTCTGCTTTCATAAAAATTAGGGCCGGGACTTTTAACGCGTTAATTACGATTAATTAATTAGGAAAAAAAACCGTGTTAAAAAAATTAACGCATTTAATCGCAGCTTGCATTTCAAGCACGACGGAACCTTTGTCATTGCACGATTTCCTCATAGACTGAATATCACTGACGCACACAACAATGCACAGTGCTAATGGCTACTAAAACGGAATAAAAACAGAAAGAAGTTGCCTTGCTTGGACTGATGCAGGATTTAGGAAACACGTCCGCCTCTTTTCTTAACTTGGAAAAAAACCTTCCAGACAACAACGGAGTCCGTGTCGCGGACATTTTTCAGAGATCGTCCGGTGGCACCGGAAACTTTACAAAAGTTGCGGTAAGCTATATTTTTAACATTTACGTAACATCTGTGCAGCGCTGAAAGCACCAGACAGAATAATTCTGTGCCCTAACAGTAGTTCATGAAAGTAGTCAGACAAACGAGAGGCACCTGGCTGCCGCTGGGAGAACGCTCCGTGTTCTCACTACTCTGTAAACAATCACAAACAACGTGTCTTAAAGTTGAAAACAGAAGTTTAAGTTAAAACAGAAACACTCTGAAACTTTTCTGATGATTTTCTAAACAATTCTGTCAGGGAGTTATACGTTTCTGAGACGAGTCGCTGTCTTAACATCACATGCATTATTATCATTAAGCTGCGAGGTGTGTTGAAGCTGCCATCAGCTAAGGGGCGGATGCTTAAGTGCATCAGGGGCAGCGAGGAACGAGAAAGTTGTGATCAGGCTTGAGATCACACCAGATTCGCTGCTGCAGGTGTGAATCTGCGGGTCTGCAGCATCCCCTTATTAACGTGACAGCAGAACATCCCATGTAAGGAAGGTCCGCTCACCTGTTCGTCAGATCATTATTTCCTCGCCATGATCATCTCATCATCCTCCAGTCATCCAACTGGAACCAGTTAGTGTTCCTGATCATTCTCAGAATATGCCGCGCCTGCTCTGGTGTTAAAAGTTAGTACATTTAAGTCCTAGATCATATCTGTGCCTGTTCTACTGTCATTTTGAAGGATTATTATTTATGTGTTTTTACTACATTATGAGTAGAAATGCTAATAAAAACTCCCAATTAAACAAACAAGTGAAACTGGAAAAATTAGAATCTGGTGCAAAGTCAAATTTATTTCAGTCATTCAACTAGACAGACAGACTATTTAAAGGCTCAGGAACCATTTGCAGGTGTTTTCTATTTGTAATTATAAATTTTAGTTGATTTGGGTTTTGTTTCATATCACACAGTGACATTTGAATAATTAAAATGCATTTTTTATTAAAAGCTTTAGTTTACAGTAATAACCATGTCTAATGTTTGATTCTCTGTCTCATAATTTTAATTAAAAGTTTTACTTTGAGAGCACATTTTCCTGAACAATTAAAATGCGATTTATTTAGATTAATTAATTACAAAGCCTGTAATTAATTAGATTAAAATTTTTAATCAAGTCCCAGCCCTAATAATAATATAATTAATCAGTTAATTTATGATTATTTTCAGGACGGAGGTGATGTTTTCACACAGTACCATCTTGGTTTGAGTAGCTTTGTTCTCTTGAGAGATAAACTCATCATTTGAAATTTCCTTGGATTATTTTTATTTAACATGTTGTTTATCTGAAACATTTAAGTGATGAATAAAGTTGTTGTTTTTTTTAAACAGCGCTGTACCGCTCCATAAATCCACTCCATGCTGGTGTCTTAATCGTCTAATGAGCCCAGTCTGTGGCTCTGACCTAAGTGGATAAACGCTCTACTTTTATAAACAAACATGGCTTCTTTTCCAAACCCAAACAGTAAACACTGTGTGTTGTGTCTTTGCATCTCAGTCTTCACGTGACACATAAACACAGCCTGTCTGGGTCACACAAACAAGTGCAGGAGAAGTCGGACTGATGAGTAAAAGTTGGTACACTGACATTTAAACTCAAATGCTGAATATACGTAGTACCGTGTATGCTGCAGTTGCATGTTGACATCAACCTGACTGACATCATCTTTGTTTCACAGCCAGTAGTTGTCATTGCCGTCATGCTGATGTCAGCTTTTGGCTCAGAACATGCCCGCTGCCTGGATGGCTTCAGATAGTGTCGCATAGATACCGCTTCACTATAAACAAACACTAATAACAGTTATGAAGTTGACTTTTTAAAAAGCATCCCCTCTGATGAGGACATTGTAAATGAGGGGAAGAGCCGGCCGGCTATACACCAGAGCTGCAACAATGCTGACACCCTCTGGTTGAAAAGCTTCAACACAATTGCACTTTCCAGGTGCTCTGATCTTTCATTGTACTAACTGCTTTTACTTTCAGAGCGCTGAAGCTCTGTGGTTCAGGAGGACCACCTCACGTCAAGCTCATCATCGAATGGGAGCACAGAGTCAAAGACTGGTTGGTGTTTACTTTTTAACCGCTTAACTTTTTGTTAAAATAACTTAAATATCTTCTTCAACAAACTCTTCTGGCCTTGGGTCCACAGCCTGTTTGGTAACATCCACGAGGAAGTGGTGAAGGAGGCAGACAGCGTCAGAAATCTGCAGCAGCAGCACGACCAGCAGTTTAGCTGCACCTTAGACGAGTGCTTCCAGCTCTACACCAAAGAGGAACAGGTAGTCCATCTGTTATATTGTAGATACATAGTTCATAATTAGTTCATCGTCATATTTAAAAAGGTTCTTCACAGAGAAACTGATGATCCTGAGTGTTTCATGCAGGCTGAACATGAAAATAGTCTCCTACACCCATCTCCTGCTTTAGCTTCTGATAGAAAACAGACGGTGAAACTCCAGGATTAGAAAATCCTGACAGATCTACGTCACCCTGTCACTAACATTCATGGACTCGCCCATCTCGACTCACGACGGGGAAGGCTGCTGTTAGTTTAGCGTCCAGGAAACAGTAGAGGAAGCAAACTGTTAGCATTAGCAACTCCACCAACCAGCAGAACTCCTCCAGGCTTGTGTTATTTGTGAAGATGAAACATCAACGTTACAGAGCAACCAGAGTCAGTGGTAGAGTCGTGTTGCTGTTAGCCAATAAGAGGAGAGAAGTCCAAAAGTCAGGAAATAGGACTCCAAATCCTATCGTCTGAAGCTACTTTTTCCTCTGGCTGAATTCTCCATGCTGAAACAGGCGCACCAGAGCTTTTGTCCCCCAGAATACAACTTAAAAGGCATTCATTCCTACTTGAGACCACTGCAACTGTAGTAAAACTATGAGTGGAGGACTTCTTTAATGGATTTCACCACAGAAAAAGAGCAGGATCTTGTAGACATGAATTAACTATGATGATAAAACCTCCATAATAAAAGATAAGTAGGAAAAGGGACTCCTCAATCATTCTGAGGTACAATTTTTTAATGTAATGTTGCAGTTTGTGTAAAAGAAAGAAGAAACCACCTTTAAACATGTATTTCTTACTTATAAAAAGGAAATAAATACAATACTATTTATACAAAGATAAAAAAGATGGGTACCGATCTGGGGCTGCGCAGCGGCGCAGTGGTTAGAGCTGTTGCCTTGCAGGAAGAAGGTCCTGGGTTTGCTTCCCGGCCTGGGATCTTTCTGCATGGAGTTTGCATGTTCTCCCTGTGCATGTGTGGGTTCTCTCCGGGTTCTCCGGCTTCCTCCCACAGTCCAAAAACATGACTGTTAGGTTGATTCGTCTGTCTAAATTGTCCTTAGGTGTGTGTGTGTGTGTGGTGTGTGTGTGTGTGTGTGTGTGTGTGTGTGTGTGTGTGTGTGTGTGTGTGTGTGTGTGATACTTTGTCCTGTGTGTGTCCGTGTTGCCCTGCGATGGACTGGCTCTCTGTCCAGGGTGTACCCCGCCTGATTGCCAGTTGACCCCTGGAGATAGGCACCAGCCCCCCCCGCGACCCTGTGTGGACAAGCAGGAAGGAAGGAAGGAAGGAAGGAAGGAAGGAAGGAAGGAAGGAAGGAAGGAAGGAAGGATGGATGGATGGATGGATGGATGGATGGATGGATGGATGGATGGATGGATGGATGGGGTTTTCCGGGCACGACTAACTCGGAGAAGACCTAAAAGAAGACCAAGGAACACGCCGTAGGGACGATGTCTCACGGCTGGCCAGAGAACGCCTTGGGATTCCCCAGAAGAGCTGTCCCAAGTAGCTGGGGAGGAGGTCTGAGCGTCTCGGCGTAGGCTGCTGCCCCCGCGACCCGACTTTGGATAAGCGGCTGAAAATGGATGGATGGACAAAAGATGGGATGTTTCAGTCAAATTTGAGTTCAATTCGCTTCAGGCAAAAATGTTGAAGTTACAAAATGAAGTGTCTTTGAAGTGAGGCAATGTAGCATCACAGCCAGCCCCTTCAAGAGGCCACACCCCTTTTTGACTGTAAAACTGCTGCTGAATGGGCTTAATATCAAGCCATTTGGTCCTAAATGTGTTTTGGCGGAGGTTTTTAGAAAAATGCGAGAGAACCGCTTTATTAATTGTTTTCATTTTTTTAATCTTCATAATATTTTCATAGCTATACTGTATTGGAACGTTATAAAGAGGCAAGAAAAAGGTTTTAAGCTCATTTGTTTTCTTTAAATTTGCCATTGCGGTTTTAAAACCTGCTTTTGTGGATTTTTCCTGTGCTCTTGGATCGAAGCAAGATAATCCTGCCGAACGTTCCCACCAGTAGGAAGCCAGATACAATGCTTACCAACGAGCTTATCAGTCTTGTTTTGGGTGCTCTTGTTTTATTGAGACAGCATCAGTCACCATTAGAGGCGTGAAATTGTGTTCGAATTCCCACATGGAAGTGTAACTGTGTTGCCACATTAGCCCTTCGCCAGCAACACAAACACCATCCTTCAAAAGACCCGGTCTACTCGGTCCACTGGTCAGTTGGAGAGCGGGTAAAACAAATTAGAACCCAAGAAGGGACTTTTTGAATGTGAAAAGAGTGTTTGAGAGAGCGAGATCCAGCTGCAAATAGCCATTAAATATTGGTATATACCGTAATTTCCGGACTATAGAGCACACCTCAATATAAGCCGCACCAACTAAAAAAAGGTTTTCTACACACACACGCCGCACTCGAATACAACGCGCATGTACGGCCATAACATAAGATAATTAGACAGAAAGACGCTACACGGAGGTTTTTCGTTGTTTTAATTCAACAAAACGAATTTTAAACACGGGTGAACGTGCCTGCAAGTCTAGAAGAGAAAACAGCACTGATAGCATTCATATTTCTGGATGGTTATAAAATAAAAACAGCACTGACATGTTATTACCGGTAATTTGCATGTTTAGAAGAAAAGAACAGCGCTGACACAGCATTAATAAGCCCTGGATGGTTAGAAAATAGAAACTGCACACAAAACATGCCTGGTTAGTAAATAAAACACACTTGCCTACCAGAAGAAGTCATTCGCTCTCATCTTCCTCCTGCGCACTAAAGCCATTAAAGTCCTCTTCTTCAGTGTCAGAGTTGAACAGCCTCAGAAGAGCTTCGTCACATACCTTTTCTGTGGCGATGTCAGTGTCGCTGTCCGTGTTGCTGTCATCATCCCCGGGTGAAGCTGGCTTGAATGAGTTCTTCCCGCTGCCGTCTCCAGAGCCGAACCATGGATTCATTCATGCCAAGCTGACGTGCGGCAGCACTGTTTCCCTCCTTTACTGCCAGATCGATGGCCTTCAACTTAAATGCGGCAACATATGAACTCATATGTGTAGTTACCATGATGGGGGGGTATGGATTTGAAAAAGATTCTTCGTCGTGTCGGCTGCTTGCATGTGCTAAATGAAAATGAGCATTTTCTTTGATTTCCACGTTTGACTTCCACCTGTTTCACTTTCTGCTAAAGCGCCCCCTGCAGGTGAAGGAAAATCTTCAGTAAAGCCGCACCTCATTATAAGCCGCACGGTTCAAAGCGTGGGGAAAAAGTAGCGGCCTATAGTCCGGAAAATACGGTAATCGTTACATCATCAAAAACTAACTTTAAATTGTACTACTGTAGTTTTTGACTACAATAAAATATCTAAACTCTTCATACTCTGAGAGATGCTAGTCGGCGTCAAATGATGAAATATTTTCAGCAACGTTTCAAGTGTCTCCTTCTGGCATGTAAGCAGCTGTTTGAAAGTCCCTTTTAAACATGACGGTGTCTAGTCTGAATAACTGTAATTTTCGCAATGGTAGCATACACTTTTCACTTTCAGTGTGGCACCAAACTTACCTACAGAGGTAACAGAGATGCATGATGAGCACGTTTAGCTCGTGTTTAGTAGATCAGCGCAAACACTGGTTGTACCTGCGATAAGTAGCTGAATGACTGAGTGTTTTCCGTCTGAGCCATAATTAAATTCTACATCTGGACATGACTGTCAGGTCTAAGCAAAGGCACACAATTAAACAGATTTTTATGGGTATCCTCCTCTGGCATTACTTTGGCTAAGCTGACAGTCACGAGAATATGATGCATCACAGACGCTCTTCTGTTACACGACAATGCTAACTAGCCAGATAGGAGCTAAAAGACTTTTACTTGCAGTACTAAAATATTAAGAGTGAGGGTAGAGCGTCCTCTGTTGGTGTCATTTTGAGAGACGCAGCCACTGCTGGGGTATTTTCTAAATGCCTAAAGATCTGAAAAATAAATTTAGAAAAACTAAAAACTAGAAGTCAGATTTGGATGTTTGACTATAAAACCTGGACAAGGTCCTAGTGGAAATTAAATTTTATTCTTGACCACTTTGTCTAATATATACATTTATAGTTATCAGAAAGTTGTCAAATTATCTATGAAATTATTATATTATACACTATAAAGGGCTTAAAGGGGATGTGGGGACGGTCTGTGCGCTGCTGCAGACCTCTGCTTATCTTGGACGTAACTTACTTTTTATTGCCATCGAAGCCACACTCATTACGTTTTTTTAACAAGCGCTCCTAAAGGCATCTGTCCCTCTCAGTCTCTGGTGATCTGACCTCCAGCTCTAATGAAGAAAAGCTCCAGGAGCGCTGCATTGCTTCAGATTATCATCTCAGCTGATTCTACTTACAAAAGTGAAACTTACAGTCCGTTTTTACTTTCATTTCTAATATAGTTACCGGCCGTACGTCGATGTGTGTTCCCCCCTCGAGATCTGTTTCTTTTGCACCCAGCTGCAAGTGGAAACGACCCAATCACAAAAAATAACCCTCACCCTCACCCTTACCCTAACCATAACCACCCTGTCACCAAAGATGTATGTTTTGCATGAATATAATTTTTGAAAATCGTTGTTGTCGTCTTCCTCCGCTTATCCGGCGGGTCGCGGGGGCAGCATCCCAACTAGGGAGCTCCAGACCGTCCTCTCCCCGGCCTTCTCCACCAGCTCCTCCGGCAGGACCCCAAGGCGTTCCCGGACCAGATTGGAGAAGTAACCTCTCCAACGTGTCCTGGGTCGACCCGGGGGCCTCCTGCCGGCAGGACATGCCCTTAACACCTCCCCAGGGAGGTGTCCAGGAGGCATCCTGACCAGATGCCCAAACCACCTCAACTGGCTCCTTTCGATCCGGAGGAGCAGCGGTTCTACTCCGAGTCCCTCCCGAATGTACGAGCTCCTCACCCTATCTCTAAGGCTGAGCCCGGCCACCCTACGGAGGAAACTCATTTCGGCCGCTTGTATCCGCGATCTTGTTCTTTCGGTCATTACCCAAAGCTCATGACCATAGGTGAGGATTGGGACGTAGATCGACCGGTAAATCGAGAGCCTTGCTTTCTGGCTCAGCTCCCTCTTCACCACGACAGATCGGCTCAGCGTCCGCATCACTGCAGATGCTGAACCAATCCGCCTGTCGATCTCCCGATCCCTCCTACCCTCACTCGTGAACAAGACCCCAAGATACTTAAACTCCTCCACTTGAGGTTAGACCTCTCCCCCGACCCGGAGTTGGCAAGCCGCCCTTTTCCGGTCGAAAATATTATGTGTAACACAATTTTTATGTTTGTTTCAGGGTTATGGTTAGGGTAAGGGTTAGGACACACATTTTTTGCGAGTGGATGGTTCTAACATGCAGCTGGGTGCAAAAGAAACAGATCTCCAAGGGGGAACACATCGACGCAACACCGGAGCACCCCGCGGGATCGTGACACCTCCCTCTGTTGCACCAAGTCGTAATCGCCATTTATAAGACAGACAGTTACCGCAATATCTCTACCAAGCGAGATGGAATGAATGCCGAAAAATTTGAGCTTCGCCATGCCGACATGGCGCATGTATAAGACACATCATTGTGGTAATATTACGCTGATTTGCCGGCACGGTGTTTCTTGTAAAAAGGGCTCTAGACCAAAAAAATGGGTTAAGAAAGTCCTGCAGTAAAGATGTCTTCTCTATTGTTCCCTCCCTCTCTGATGCTTTTGTCTGTTGCCATTGCCAGCTCGCCCCTGATGATGCCTGGAAGTGTCCCCACTGTAAGCAGATGCAACAAGGCATGGTAAAGATGAGTTTGTGGACCCTGCCGGACATCCTCATCCTCCATCTGAAGCGCTTCAGGCAGGTGGGTGAGAGGAGGAATAAGCTCACCACATTTGTGCATTTTCCCCTGACGGACCTGGACATGACGCCTCACATGGTGAACCGCAACAACGGCCCTCATCAGCACCCTCTTCAGCCGGACTGGAAGCAGCTCAGAAGACCAGACTTGGCTCCTCCAGACTTTTTGTATGACCTTTATGCTGTCTGCAACCACCACGGAGGAATGCACGGTGGACATTACACAGGTATGAAAAATTCATGCTCGCGGGGGAATCTGCCAAAAGTGAAACCAACACGGAAGTGACACAAAAAATGCTATTCCCCCCTCATCTACTAGGGTCTGGAATCCAGAAAGAAAAGGCAGCGTGGGCATGGGCGACGGTAGCACAGGAGTTAAAGGCTCGCCCTGTAATCGGAAGGTTGCAGGTTCGAGCCCCGCTCAGTCTGTTGCTGTTGTTGTGTTCTTGGGCAAGACACTTAACCCATCTTGCCTGCTGGTGGTGGTCGGAGGGACTGGTGGCGCCTGTATACGGCAAACTCGCCTCTGTCAGTACGCCCCAGGGCAGCTGTGGCTACAATGTAGCTCATCACCACCAGCGTGTGAATGTGTGTGTGAATTTACTGATTGTGTTATGAAGCGCCTTGGGGGTTCCAGGACTCTATAAGGCGCCATGTCAAATATGGACCATTTACCATATCCAGCACATTTGATATACAGAACCAAGTCATTGTGCCTTCCAGGTGCAAGATCAGCAAAAACTTAAAACATTAAAATCAATGTGACAAAATAGAACAGCAGAAAAAAAGTAAACACAAAAATTTTGATGTAATAAATAGAATAAAACAACAAACAATTGCCCCTCGGGATGATTAAAGTTTTTTTGAATTTGAATTTGAAGAGGCCAAAGTTAAAGGCCTAGCAGTTACGGTGATGATTGATGAATTCATGAATGTTTTCAATCTTAATTTTAAAGTTACTAGAGTTGGGGCACATTTGAGGTCATAAGGAAGCTGATTCCATCTGTGAGGAGCATCGTAGCTAAAAGCAACTTCACCCTGTTTGGTTCTGAACCGGGGTTGTACCAGCTGACTGCTTCCTAAGAATCTGAGAGCCCTGCTGGGTGTACAGGAAGGAGATCCAACGTGTATTTTGGAGATGAATGCATGAATGAGTTTCTCCATATCTTTTTTTGACATGACAACTCCGACTCTTGCTATTTGATGAAGATAATAAAACATGTTAGAGCCTAGAAGGCAGGGGGTAGCAGAGTCGCTCAAATGCAGTTTTCTGGTTAGAAGCACCTGCCAACCTATGTTAGCTTATGTTAGCTCTGTCAGCTTGTAGCTACATCGGCTCAGAGTTTGTTGGGTGTAAGTCATCTGCTCCCACCTTCACAGCCCCACTCTCCACTCCATTTTTGTATTTTCCAGGAGTGACAAGATGCATTATATGGTTCATCCATTATTTATACAGATGTAGAGTTAATTCTGCACACTGGAATCGCCTCTGTGCTATTCAGTGGAGATTCCGAAAATGACCAATCAAATTAACCTATGAAGCTTATATCATATATATAAATATCCCGGATACCTATATATCGATCTAAGTTCATACATCAACCTGTTTGATCTAATTTTAATCCAAAGATTAATGTTTAATTTAGATAATTAAATTTAACAACAAAAGTTATTTTAAATCAGAAGCTAGGATCTTTGCATTCAAATTACCAGAATTATTACCTTTTCTGTTTTTCGTTTCAATAATGAGGCAAGTTTAAAAATGAAGACATTTTATTACTAACAATTTTTAAATGAAAGATTTGGAACGACAATTATAAAATGACAATTCATGGATGGCAATTTTAATGACATTATTTAACAGTTTGATATTACTTGTTTAAAAGCAAACCTGTGACTGAATGGAGCTAAAATGAGAATGATGAGTTTTGGATGCATGAATGAAGTTCTCAGAAGGTTTCTTTCAGAGAGAATGAAAGCGTTCTGGGTGGAAATGATGGTTTGCGGATAACTGAGTTATTTTTGAAAGAAACAGCATCAAACGCATTCTGTCGAGGTCTACCTCACCCAATCAGAAGACCCCCCCGCTTGGATCCGAAGTGTCCAGGTGGAGATGTGTTTCCTCCAGGCACGAGGTTGGTAGAAAAACTTCTAGCACGACCAGATTGGTCCTGAGATGTCTTCTTGGGTCACTCGGTGTATGAAGCGTTTGGCAGATGAACGTTCTCGTCTTTAACTGAACTTCAGAAATCAGTGACTCTGGTAGAGTCTTCGTTAGCTGGTTTACAGTTCCGTTTATTCTTTGGCTATTCTTGTCGGCGTGAAAGAACAGCTTGGCAGACGGTCAGGGCGGCCGTTCCTGGCCCCTCAGGCTGATGTTGGTTACAGAACTGAACGTGAATCTGTGATGTTACAGTTTTACCGAAAGCTCTCAGAACCCCTCCCACTTTCTCTGGAAGAAAGCTTGCTCATGCGTCAAAAGCATGTGATGCAGTTATTGTTTATCTGAACTCTGTGTTAGCTAGTGATGTGTCGGTTGCAAACGAACCGGCTCTAAGAGCCGGCTCTTTGAAGTGAACGACGGGAGCCGGCTTGTCATTGGGAGCCCTCCCCTCACCCTCCCCTTTTGCTTTGGTGAAAGCCACAGGCGATTGGTCAGCATGTGTAACTGCGTGTCCAGACTGTCCACACACAGAGCAGTAGGGGCGCGGAAGACTCAGACACACAGCAGAGCACATGCGGGCGGAGGGAGACGAGAGGGAATGAGGAGGAGGAAAAAGGCGAGAGAGTGAGAGAGAGAGAGGAGAGTGTGGCGAAGACGGTGAGAAAATGAGCGCCAGCAGTCGGAAAGTGGAGATTTCTGAAAGTGTTCAGTTATTAAATCCATAGAAATGATAAATATTTGATATATAGCATTTTTTACATTAGTAAATCATTTTACATGTAGTTTTGCATTATTTTGGTTATAAATGTACTCTACGCAACAGAAAATCTGAGGATCCACTTGGGAGCCGAAAGAGCCGGCTCTTTTTGGTGAGCTGAGCCAAAAGAACCGGCTCTCTAAAAAGAGCCGTAATTCCCATCACTAGTGTTAGCTGGATAGGGTGACTTGACCTTGTTGCTAAACACATCTTTAATCATTATAATAATTATTATTATTATTATAACCAAAGCATAATAATCCATTTCAAGTAATTAAAATACCTTTATAATGAGCAA
>SSNQ01034560.1:718294-740028 GCA_006942095.1 Nothobranchius kuhntae
ATTTCTGAAAGTGTTCAGTTATTAAATCCATAGAAATGATAAATATTTGATATATAGCATTTTTTACATTAGTAAATCATTTTACATGTAGTTTTGCATTATTTTGGTTATAAATGTACTCTACGCAACAGAAAATCTGAGGATCCACTTGGGAGCCGAAAGAGCCGGCTCTTTTTGGTGAGCTGAGCCAAAAGAACCGGCTCTCTAAAAAGAGCCGTAATTCCCATCACTAGTGTTAGCTGGATAGGGTGACTTGACCTTGTTGCTAAACACATCTTTAATCATTATAATAATTATTATTATTATAACCAAAGCATAATAATCCATTTCAAGTAATTAAAATACCTTTATAATGAGCAAAGTGATCATGTTATAATGACTATATTAAACAGTAATAAAATCAATGAATTTATTACTGTTTAATATAGTCATCATGTTATGATGACTATATTAAACAGTAATAAAATCAATGAATTTATTAATTATTATCATCGTGGCTTGAAGTGTCCTTCTTGGGACGGAACAGCCGATATGATGTTATGATCTTGAGCAGACATCGTGGCTCCTTGGGTTAATCTGTGGATTCAAAAAGTACTGTTTGACCCAGCTTGACCCAGCTGGGCAAATGCGACCTTTGGCACAAATCAAAGAGCCTTCATCACGCTACACAGACATTGGTCATGCTGCCATCAATATCAAAACACACGTTGTAATTTAGTTTGTCGCTTTGATGACTGTTGTCTTATGTGGTGGTATGAGCAGAAAAACTTTGGGATCCAAACAAAGTCTTACTAGCCCTCCCACTGTCGTCATGGGGGACCCAGCCAGGAAAGTTGACCATTAAGCAGGATTGATGGTTTATCCCTTGAGGTCCATGTGGCAGGGGTGGGGTGGTGCTCACTCCTCACCCCTGCCAAGTGGACCTCAAGGGACACACCATCAATCCTGCTCAATGGTCAACTTTCCTGGCAAGGTTACCCATGAAGACAGTGGGAGGGTTAGACTGGTGTCAAGTTGGGTATTGATTCTTCCTGTCATTTTCCTATTTGTAGCCTTTTGTCGTAATTCTGTTGATGGCCAGTGGTACGGTTACGATGACAGCACTGCTGAGCCAGTTCCTGAGGCAGAAGTGTGCACACGTGGAGCCTACATTCTTTTCTACCAGAAAAGGAGCACCATCCCACCTTGGTCTGCAAGCTCCTCGGTCACTGGTTTGTTTGTCTTTCTTTTTATTTCTTTTAAAATGTCATAAAAATGGCATTTTTAGTTTTTACATATATGCAGTTTAGGCTCCACGTGGCTTGTTTGACGATGTGCAATAAAAAAAAATCGATTTAATGTTTTTGTAGGCTCAACCAGCTCATCAACCTCTGACCACTGGCTGGTTCGACTAACAGGGGGAAGTGAGAGGGGCAGCGTGGTATCAGGTGATCCGAATCCTGCAGCTCATCAGAACATGCAGGCCCCAGAGTCTCCAGAGTTGTCTGTCTTTGGAGATGAACCCAGCAAAAGAGAAGAAACAAGTAAGCATGTAAAATGCTAACAATATTTTACACTTAGATGGAACGGTATTTTTGTACTTTTACATTATATGTTTATATTTTAAAGAGCTATGGTCACCTTCTACCTAAGGCTGCTAAGTTTAGCGCAAGATATGGAAGTGATGAAACAACAACCTATGCCATTTAAAGCATGTTTAAATGCTTATTTCTAATAACCTGGTATTTGAAATAATAAACTATCCAACTAGTGGCTACAGTAGTTTATTTAAATAATTTCTAGGGGCAGCAGTAGTTCAGGAGGTAGAGCAAGTTGTCTAGCAATCAAAGTGCTGTAGGATCTGTCCCGACTCCCGTCAGAGAATTCTGCTGTTGTGTCCTTGAGCAAGACATTTGACCCACATTGCCTCCTGCTGGTGGTCGAGCCATACGCTGGAGGAGGGGAATCTTTTCATGTGGACAGTATGTCTCTTTGCCAACAAGCAGCGTAAGGTAATTCTATCTAACTGGTTTGTGTCCAAAGAAGCCGCCACCACGACCACTCCAAACAAAAAGGTCAAAGGGTCTGGGGGCAGAGTGGTTCCATATATCTTGGAGGGTGAATCAAAAATAGACCACCAACATCGCTATAGTTTCGGGCAGATTCAGGGGTGGACTGCTGCTTACACAAGTGGGCCGCTTGGGCCGACGCAACCCCCCAATCTCAATTGTCTGAAAAACAATGTGGTCATGCAGGACCCCTGTTCCTCAGGTATTCCAATCATCCAAACATTACATCTCCTTGAGCGGCTCTCCAAATCCTCGTAATTAGCTCAGAGAGTTCCTTCCCTTGGTCCCCCACCGTGTTCTGAAGAAAGATAACCTCGTCTGACAGGGTGGACAAACCACCCTTCATCTCCGTAACTTGACCCGACCTGCATGACATCCGAGCGGAGTGCTGCTGCAGTGCTCTGCAGAGATGTGGACTCGAGTCACATGACTTGTACTTGAGTCAGACTCGAGTCGTTATTTTAATGACTTCTGACTTTACTTGATAAAATCTATACTTACGACTTGACTCGGACTTGAACGCCAAAGACTTGTGACTTGAATCGACTTACATCTGTTGACTTGATGATGACCTGAGCATATTTGATATTTTAGCACAAAAGTGGCACGACATGGACAAAAATCATAATTTGTTCTTCGTTCTGGGTGTGATCTTGTTCTGCTAAATGCAGCAGCTCTTTGTCTATAATCAGTTGCACTTTCTGCTTGTTTGAGCGAATAAATGAAGCTTTTAGAAGCTTTATTTCTGGAATTTATTTATTATCATTGTTAAATTGGAGTTGTGCAGATGACTTGATTATGACTTGAAAATTCAAAGTTAAGGACTTGGACTTCCAGATCATTGACTTGGACTTGGTTGTCTTTGACTTGGACTTGATTCGAGACTTGACTGGAAAGACTTGTGACTGACTTGTAACTTGCAAAGCAGTGACTTGGTCACACCTCTGGTGCTCTGTAATTCAGCTTTCACCACGCTCAGCTCCAGGGCTCCACCAGGGCTTCCTTCATTTCTCATCAGAACTCCACCTGAAAGAAGGATTTCTGAAGCCTTTCAGCCCTCAGCTCTGACATCTCTCCATCGCCAAGGTCAGATCTTGGCTTGGGTGAGGCCGTAGCTCCAGCTAGAACCAGATTGTTCTGGACCAAGGAGGCTCCAGGCTTTCTGCTTTTCTTCGACATTGCTGCCATTTCTTAAATCTTTCAAAGATATTAAAACTTTCACAATAAAGTGCCAGGCATTCAATTTTGCCCCAAAAGTTAAGCCAGAACACTTTCAAATGAATTTGCAGAGAGCCTCAAGCATGTCCTACTCCTCCACTACCTTGGCTCCTCCTCTCAAATTGATTTACATTTTATTAGGGTATGTCTAAGATTTTGGTCAGTATAGCCCATCTAACAGGTTCTGTCTTTTACAGATGGGTTTGAACCCAACCAGTTGGTACGACGGATCCAGGTGAGGAGTTTTAGCATGAGATCACCAGCTAAACCCAAGGAGACTCTAAGCAAAGTTCTTCCACTGCGATGGTCCTTTGGGTCCAAAGACCGGATCAAGCACTCAGTCCGAACCCAGTCGGGAGAGCTGGTAGAGTACCTGGAGTCTGGACGAAGACCGCGATGCACCAAAGACCCTATCATAAACCTGGTGGCCACTCCACCGCTGAGAACCGCCCATGGAAGAGTGCTTGAAGTAGGACAGGACTGCAGTTCACCAAGTGGTAGCAGTCTCGGCTGCACGGATAGGCCTGGCTCTGACACTTCCTACTCTCCCAAAATACCAGAAGGACAGAGAAGGTCCTGTCTGGAGAGAAACTTCAGCCACGGATCTGGCAATGGCTGTCATCTCAAATCCAGTGAGGATGACTCTCTAAGGCAGGGTTTGTATAAGAGGCTGAGAACTGACCAGGTCAGGGCCCTGGACCTCCAGCTTCAAAGAGGTGCCATTCTAGGTGGTCACATAAGTCATAGTGCACCACCAAGCAGAGATTCTACATTAAAACGAACCAAAGTCCCTGCAATCTCCAGAATCCAGAAGGACTTGTTACATACGAACGTCCAGTCAGAGGAGAGGAAAGAGCAGAGAGATGAGGCTCAGAGCCAGGACAACCTGTCATTTTTCAAGCCTGCTTTTGTGAAGAAAGATATCCCTAGGTCACCAATCAAACAGCAGGAGAGGGGAATAAATGCCCATGGACAAGTGGAAAACCTGGCTAGCTGTAATTTAGCAAAAACATCCCTCTCCATTGGGACACTAACTGCAGTGCCAAAAGAAGACAAGAGAGGCAGCATAATCCCCAGCTGTGATATTCATAACTGCAAAACACAGCTGGTGAACGGAAGAACTGGGAATCAGGATCCTGCTGACATCAAGCGGGCTCACAGCTCCAGCAACATCGACACAAAGTTAGACTTAACGTTCCGACGATGTGCCTCTCTACAGAGAAACGGGGAAGCTGTGGTTCCTCCATCACACCGTGTCCTGTTGTTAGACAAGACTGGTTACTCCACTCTACAGCGGACGCGATACAGCACCACCTCCTTGGGTAGGCACCAGATGACCTTCAAGCCTGTTGTTTCCTGTTTCTAAATGCTATGGCTGACAGACAACGCACCAGTTCTTAACTTTTGTGCCAAAATCAGAACTTAAATCTGTTTAATTAAACAAAAAAGAGTACTGGAGCTCTTCATCCATTCTTCCTTGGCTGTTTAGGACAATATCTCAGTAATTCATTTTTAAACGGTAAACTTGTTTTATTCCATCAAATGTCGTGTTTTTTCAACTTTGCAATTCTTTTGAATGCAATTGTAATATTCTCACTGTCATTTTACCATATCACTTATAACTTTGTGTTGTTTTGTTTGTGTTTTTAGTGCCTATGTGACAGCCCAGAATAACTCCTGCACACTCCCAGAGAAGCCCCTCCCCCACCTCACCTGGAGCAAAGATGATCTACTCTTTTTCTTGCATATTACTGTTGTACGTTCTTACCTGTGGGTGTCTTAAACTAAATCTATGCAGAGTTTAAAAAGCAGAGGGAAAAGACTGCTGTAATGTGTTGTTTTCACAATGTTGTCTATTGCTTTTTGGTATGTGTTTGAATTAATAATGAACTTCTACAAAGTGGAGAGTTTCGTCAGTTTTGGTAAATTTACATGCTCCAAGTTCAGTCTTCCATGAAGCTAAGACGTGTCTGGAAGGCGGAAGGTCGCCCAGAGATGTTGAATGAATATTGAAAGATGGAGAAAACATAGACTTTACACATAGATGGCACAATTTCCTAAGCACTGCGAAAAGTACTAACACTGGACTATAAATTGCTTAAAGTATCTTAACTCATAAACTGCCAGCCGTTTCCTGATCAGAATAGTCCCTGGCTGCCAGCGTTTTTACTGTTTTTTGAAGAGTCACAGATCATTGTGCTCTATGATGAGGTCAACGCCAAACCCACCAAAAGAAAGAGTAGACTCCCTTCTTACATAAGGAAGAATCACCGTGTTTCTAGCATTATCCGTTCTTTTTTAATTAATTGTCGAATTGTGAGCCGCAGAAGCTGTTCCGCTTCGCGCCTCGCTTTTTTCACAGCAGCGGCCCAAAACGATCTCCTAATTTATGTGTTTTTCTGCTTTCTGATCATGTGAAGTGTGACGTACACAGATGATCAGCTTTAGAGTCGGGATGTTAATGCCCACCCCTTAAAAACATGCAATTAATGACTTTAGTCGTCAATGGCCGCAAGTGGTTGGATTTAAAATGACAACTTTAGTCTTCAATGGCAGTAAATGACTTAATTTATCTTTGATGTTTTAATCTGTTTATTATTATTATTATTATTATTATAAATGCACTTTCTTAAAAATATGTTTTGTAGATGCTCCGAGTGACTATGGTCACTTCAATCAATGAGTACCAAAATGGGGAAAAGTTTTTAATCCAATAAGATTTCTAACATTTGTTAGACAGTTTGAAAGTGCTGCAGATAATATGTATGAAGAGATATTTCTATGTTCAGAAATGAAAATTAATGACGCAAAATAAAATTTTCTAATGATTGCATTAGATTGCATTGTGAAAAGATGCTGTGACTTCTTTTTGCAATCAACCTTTGTGTTTCCCTTAACTCTGTAACCAAGTAGATTTAAACACAAAATCACTGTTGTGGGGACCTGTTTGTGCCCGTTTTTACACAAGTCCTCGTTATGTTGGTCTCTGCTCAGGGCTTGGACCCCATTTTACATGTTAAACAAGTATACACACACATGCGTAACTCATGGTGGCTTCCAGATTTATCTTGATAATTATGCACATGTATAGAAGATAGCCATTGGTTTCTCAGAGTGCCTGCAGAGCAATAAAGGTGAGATTTAACGTTTCAAACCTTGATGCTCGTGTGTGTGTGCGTGCGTGTGTGCATGTGTGTGTGTGCACAAGGGTGTGCATGTACATGCGCCCATGTGTCTGTGTGTAAATGTGGGTTATTTTAACAGCAGTAAAATTTTACTTCACACTGAGAAAAACACTGCTATCAGGACTGGAAACAAAGGCAAATGTCTCTTTTTGTAGTTTTTTTCTTTTTTTGCAATAACGATTGAAGAGCAGGAAACACTATGAGCAGTTTTTTTTATCCCTGCAGTGATAGAAGTAATGATGAGTCATAAAATTTGCATAATATGCAGGAAGGTAGCAACCACAGCTACTCTGGCTTTCTGCGACATCTGCAATGTGTATTTAATTCCCCACCACCAGTCACACTTTAGTACATTCACCAGACAAATTAGACAAATGAAGGGAAAAATAAACACGTTATTTTTATTCTGGGATTGATTTAAATATTTAACTCACTTCTTGTGAACTCAGTTTGCCTACACAGTGTGTCCTTATATTTTTTTGTTGTTACTTCTCTTTAAATTTTAACACTAGAAAATGGAGGTCAGATTTTATGAAGACTGTGTATGTGACATTATTTGAGAAATAGGGTCAGATTATATTTTAGTAACTTTTTTAAAAGTCTACATTTTGTATCATGTGTAATGACGTAACTTAAGTACCAGATTAAAACGGTGTGTTTCGCACGAGTGTAATGTCAGAACGTGACGTTGGGTTTGAGTTGGACATCACACACAAGTTACGGGATTTGATTGTCTAATGTTTGCATAGTGTACTGCAAGTTTTAGATTGCAAAATTAAACACAGGTTTTCTCACAAATATCTTGCTTGTAATGACTGGTTTGTGGCGGCCTTGGTAAATGATCCAGTTCTGTTTGTTTTGTTTGTCCAGGATTCAGTCAGGGGCTTGTTTCTGAAGAAATTAGACCAAGGAACTCAAAAAAGTACAGAATCTGCTTCACACGTGCTTCGTAGTGGGAATGAAGTATTTCAAGATATGCAGTAGTGTTTTTTAGACCAATGGTTTCCCAGCATCCTTACTTGAGGACCCTTAGGACCACCAATTCCTACCTGCATACGTGCATTAAAAGTGATTCATTACAAACTTTATACTGGCTTTGGATTACACAAATTGAATGTGTTAATGGGATTTTATAAATGTAATCTTTAAAAATATAATCTACGTCGGTGATTCCCAACTGGGGGTACATGTACCCCTAATGATACATGACCACATTAGGGGCTACGTGGAAACATTTAACCCATTTCACAGATGATGGAAATCAATCATTGAACAGCATTGCCCTAGTTAAAAGAAATTGTGCTGGCATGTGTCATATATTATCCAGAAATGATTAATAATAAACCCGGCTTTATTGAGGACTAGAGCTGGGCTGTGCAGCTGCACGATGCTCTGCTACTGATAGAGGATGTGAAGCATCGCATAGATCAAAAATCAGTGAATCCAGACAACGAAATTACACTGGTTGTGGTGCAGACCTGGGGTCTCATTTATCAAACATTATATAGAATCCTTACTAAAACCGTACTTAAGCTCAGCAAAAAAAATTTACTCACGCCGAGTAGATTTGTGATCTATCAAACATGGAGTACGCACAGCTGCACGCAATCTCCGCTTCATAAATCAGAGACTAACAAGAAAAGTTCTCAGCTGCATTTTAGTCACATCCCGCCCTCACCACGCCCACTTTCTGCCATAAATGGTCAATGCAAAGTGCCTTGTGGATCTCATGCATGTACATAAGCCGGCTGTTGCAGCGCTCTGCCAATGACATGGCGACTGTAGATCAAGGCAGATCAAGGAAGCAAAAACTGAAAGGAAGTCCTTTTTGGAGGTCACAGCAGTGGCATGACAAGAGAAAATCATCAGAGTGGCACAGCGTTGCTGAAGCCGTCAATGCAGTGAGTTTGTCAGAGAGATCTGTGGCGGATATTAAAAAGAAATGGTCCGATCTGAAGGTGGAGGCAAAAAAAAAAAAAGATGTATTGCCACCGCCAGAGTGTGTCTGCCACTGGCGGAGGCCCTGGCACCTCTGATCTCCCACCGCTTGCCGTTAGGATCTCAGCAGTACTTGGACCGGCAAGCGTGCGTGGCATCGTGCCGGAGAAGGAGGGAGATGCTGACCATGCAGAGGAGACTGGTAACGTTTAAGCCTTTTTTTTTTAATACAGATCAAATGTGTCCGTCCTTAAATTATAAAACAAAACCATATATCATTGTTCCTCCCCAGTGAGACTGGACGACGGGTCCAATGAGGCATCCCGAGCAACGACCGAAGATGTGGCTGCAGGTTCGGCCTGTCCCACCAGTGCGCCTCGGGCGCATGGCGCCCCTGGAAGTGGCCGGGTGCTAACTGATGCTGTCCTGCAGGCACAGAGGGACATGATTAGTGCAGTGAACGAAGTGAGGGAAGAACTGCACAGAATATGTGACGTCCTGACTGAAATTTCAGGAACACTTTAGGAATTGGTGAAAGAATAAAATATGAAAACCATGCCTTCTGTGTTGGTTCTATAAACGACGCGTGACATCCTGTCTCAATCTGGCCCCCTGCTGATATTCCACATGTCGGGGCGGGGGCTGCACTTCAGGCTGGTCAAGGTGAGGAGGGGGAGGTAGCCCCGGTGGGGGAGGAATGTTGTTCCTCAGTGCGATGTTGTGCAGGACACCGCAGGCCAGAATTATTCTGCATACCTTTTTGGGTTGTATAGCAGTCTGCCCCCGACGCATCCAAACATCTCCACCTGCATTTAAGATAGCCAGTGGCACGCTCAATAACAGAGCGTGCATGCCCATGGACTTCATTGAATCGCAGCTCCTCTGCATTCTGCGGGTTTTTGAAGGGAGTGAGGAGCCAGGATCTCAGGGGGTAGCCACTGTCACCTGTGTGTCATACCACAATGATTATAATACGCAGTGGTTTAAGTAATAGAAGTGTGGATCTACTTACCGAGGAGCCGGCCATCACACGCAGCACCTGCCTGCAGTCAGTTGCCCACACTACTGTGCGTCAGGATGAATGAGTCGTGTAGACCCAGGCCAACGTACCACCACGTTTGTTGGAACCACGTCTGGCCCACAAATAATTTGGACGTTGATGGGATGTATGTTTTTTCTATTTACATAAACGTATTCATTCCCACTCGGAGCCCTTACAGCAACATGAGTGCAGTCAGTAGCACCGATTACATTTGGAAAACTGGACATTGCTGCAAATTGCGCTTTAACGTTGGCCTGTTCTCCGACAGTGTAGGGAAACTTCATGTACTGGACTGTCATTTTAATTATGCCATTCAAAACTGCAGGCATTATGATGCTCAGGGATGACTGAGATGTTCCAGATCTAAGGGTTACATGTATTTGTTATCCAAAGAAACTTTGGGCGGTAATTAAAATAATATCAATTCGATCAAGCCAAGATGACCCTACCTGTCTACTAATTCCCGTTGGAACAAGCCAGTTGCCAGGAACCCAGGAGTAGTCAACAGCTGGAGGTGCACTGGAGTTGAATGAGTCCGGTGGGTCGGTCGCTCTAGCACCGGGCTCAGCTCAGCACAAAGGTTGGGGGGGGGGTGGCTCTGGGGAATCTAAATCTGCTGATCAGCCAGTCGTCGTCATGTGCCAGGAAATCTGCGTGATCTCTGAACTCTCTCTCCATCTGGATCCTGCCGTTGGCACTAGTCATCCAGGAGTGCCAGCGCATCCATTGTGACACATTATGCATGAGTGTATCCTCA
The DNA here is from genome assembly GCA_006942095.1 of Nothobranchius kuhntae. Classification (NCBI taxonomy): domain Eukaryota; kingdom Metazoa; phylum Chordata; class Actinopteri; order Cyprinodontiformes; family Nothobranchiidae; genus Nothobranchius; species Nothobranchius kuhntae. The sequence goes on from SSNQ01034560.1 coordinate 728,483, forward strand.
GTATATATGTCTACTCAGTAATCACACTAATTGCTGCAGGCCTGTCAAAATTGATATGCCAATAAGGCCAATTATGTAACACCAAACAGTGATTCTTTAATTCATTTCATTCAGCGGGGGGGGGGCTTGTTCTGTGTGCGCACAAAGCACTACAAGTGATGGTGCTGCAGGATTTCATAATTGCATCTTCTCAGCAGCAGCACTGCAGGTGCTCTCCATGTCCAAAATGTGCGTAAGCCAGGTAGTCAACTTAAAGTTGCGCACATTCTTCCGCTAAGTTTTCTTTCATAGATCCCAAAGTTTGCGTGGAAAGTTGCTTACGCAGTTTTCCGACCCCGTTTTGTGCGTAAGCAGGCTTGATAAATGAGGCCCCAGAAGAGTAAAAATTGCTGAAAGCCACATTAATGTTAATGCTGCTACTGGAAACAAGAAGTCACTGATTGGGCTAGTGCGTTTTCCTAAGTAAAGATTGGAAAAGGTTCAGGACAACAGTTGCTGAGGGTCCCATACTTTTGTTTGCCTTGGGCCCCCAAACTGCTAAGTCCGCCACTGCAAACATGTCACCATGAGGATGTTTGAGATGCAGGATTGCTCTGTTTTACTGATTAATTCCAACTGGAGTCATAACTTTCCATTCCTTTATGCATGTTTCTTTCTTTGAGTGTTCCAGACTTGATGAATAAACATTCGTGGTCTAGTTCCTCAACAGGTGTGGATTGCATGAGTTGTTATGGACACCTAGTGAAATGTTCATGTCAGTAGCACCTTTAAAAGTAGAATTACTTAGAAAACTGTTGATGTGTTGAAACATATTTTACTTACTGTATGCATGCAGGGACCGAGCAAACCCGTTATTCAGTCACATCACGATGACAAAAATGACATTGGTTACCAAAGGCGTGATGGCTCTAGCCAGACTTTTCAAAAATGCAATACTAAGCAACATTCTTAAAATAACAATAAAGACAAATGTCCCTTGTAGCATACATATTTTTAGGGGTAAAAATTAACGTGTTATCATTGTGATAATGCATGAATTAACACCGACACATTTATTTATTCGTTTATCACTCATTATATCTTTTTTATTTGTGTCTCCTCCATTGCTTGCTGACCCTGAGTGGAAGTTAGAAACTTGTGAGTTAGAAAATTACATTTCTGCTCCATGAGAGAATCAGTTTGTGTGCTCTGAATCATCTGTGCAAGCCACAGTCAAACAAACGTGTATGCAATTGTGGCCTAAGAGTGGACGCAGTGACAAGTGCACAGCTCAGTTTATTTTCACCAGCAGTAATTTATCCATGGGTCATTTTAATGATTATTTTTCATTTTCAGTTGTACATCCTTTTTTTTTTTTGTTTATGTTTATACTTACATTATTATCTCCCACTTTATTTTTTAAATATTTCAGTAGTTTTAAATGGTGATTTTGATTTAATTAAAACAAATGTGTTCATTGTCTATTTTTATAATTTGGAGATTTATTTTCTTCTCTATCAGATATTGTACCTCAGTTTTCCCCCTCATGTGATTTTATTTACTCATCATTGATCTAGTTTTCTCTGCCTCAGTTTTCGCCCTAAACATGATGAATGAACAATATAAAAACAATATGAAAAAAATAAAATGAGGACTAATAAAGACAGAAACATCTCTTTAAATTGCAATTAAACGTTTTGTTCCTATATTTTACATGAATTTTCATTTCACACTTCCTACCACATGGCTCTTCCACTAGACCTTCAATCCCATAGACATGAATCTGTAGATGCCACACTGGTTTTTTTTTATTGAACACATTTTTTATACAACAAACAGGGCAAACATCCTATCAGTATCTAAACGTGTTGAATCAGCTTTTACCACAGAAATATAATAACAAACACTAACGTTTGTAACTAACATAAAAAACATGAAAGTGTGAGGGCCTTATTCTAGAAGTTTGAAAAAGACGCCCCATTGGGTGCTGGAGGGCGTAAAAACATTGTTGCCATATTGGATAGGTTCCTCGCTCTCCAAACCCAACTGAAGTCAATGCAGAGTGGGCAACTATGCCTGGTTTTGTGCGGCCTTCATTTGCAACAACCAGCGACAATTGTAAACAGATCATGTGGTTACTATTGACTTTTCTAGCCTACCTGATGGTATTTTATATAGTAATTTTTTTGTTTAATTATATTTATGTTTTAATGGTCATGCCTTACCATATGTCTGATTTTGTGGAAACAAAACTTGATAAAATTTGTTTTTGTTTTTTTTTTTGTTTTGTTTTCTTTCTTTTTTGTTGAGTAAGTATCTTCCTCAGTAGAAATTAATGTAGCGGGGCGAATGGAGACCCATCCAATATGGCGGCCCACTGCTAGACCAGCGACAGACAGCAGGCAGCGTGGTGTCTGTGCTCAATCCAGTGCTGTTGTCATGATGGTATCTCCCCACTAGGGGGCAGCCTTTTAAAAGCATTTGATCTCTTCCCTAGAACAAAAATTGAAAGCAGATGTGCTAAATAGTGAACCACTCAGTTGGTTGTAGACTGGCGTATCAAACATTATCATCTGTTTGCCTAATCCCTTACTGCAGTTTTTTTTAATCTGGCAGAGAGGTACTTTATTTTTAGGTTTTGGGCAAATTTCACTTTTAACACCATAAGTTTCAGTCTGAACCGAACTGATTCGGGTCACCAGATAAAGTCCCTATAATCACATATCAACGTTTTTCCAGTCTGTTTAAAAGTGTCCTGGCTGTGGATGAAACGGTAACAGAGGTGGCTGGGTTGACATGGACTGTTGGGAGGAGCTCGGGTCTGAAGAGCACCAGCTCGGCGGAAGGAAGCGGAAATAAACGCTCTGCTACCAGCTAGCTTCGGGCTCCTAGGACGGGCTGTGAGCGACGCTACACACTGTTGGTTGTCTCTTATGGGGAGCAGGGAGAGCTAAACAACACGGTAACGTTTTGTTCCCTACGGTGGATTCTTCCCAACCGATCGTCGCAAGCGGTAAGACGCCGTTACCGTTTCGCATAAATGTGGTGTACAATAAAGTGTTTTCTCACAGAGTCAAGTTCACGATAGCAGCTGTAAGCTAGCAACAACAGCTTGCGCTAAGAAAAAAGGTGTTTTCTTCCTTTTTCCCGTTTCCCATCATGAGGCTTTCTATCGAGCTTTAATCATCACTAATCTTTTACAACCCCCTCTAAACGTCGCCTTCTGCTGTTCTATCTAATGTAGTCCGTTCGATAAGTTTGATCATCACACTGCATCGCAGTTATTGTTGACCGAACGCTAGCCGGGGTGCTAACGTTCTAGAACAGTGGGCGCAGTCTACTCTCTGGAACCGATTCGATCCCTTTAAACGGGAAGCGGTTTTAGACGGGTTCTGGTGGCGGGATCGCCACTAACGCGACGTGCGGGCTTGGGTTTTGTGTTTAAAGTTGGGAAACGACGCGAAGGTGAGACATTTGGGCAACTGGCAGCTGTTTTTCTGTCGCACCTCCGTCTCATCATCCATTTTCATGACTTGATGTTTAATGACACTACTAATGTGCTTGTGTGATCCTTTGTGTTCAGCAGCCTTTTATCAGTCAGGGCTCGACTTCCTCAGATACAACAACTCGTTGTGTGACAAAAATACCTCCTTCATAACACCGTTAGTGTCCCACGAAATGCCGTTATTACTAACTAGTAAACTAGCTACCATCACTAACTTATGCCTTGTATTTGTATGCGTCTTGCAGAATTGCAACACGCTTGTTTGTTATGATTATTATTATTATTATTAATCCTCTGCCAGCATCTGGCTAGCTGTCCACGTTTAACGGCCTTATTTGGCAGAGAGCTGTGTGGGTGTGAGCTCATCAGTTCTGTCCCCATCACCTGTTAGCAAACAAGCTAATTGGATAAGGCGACTATCAGTTCAACCCTGCAGCAAAAGGTTTCGAGCTGTCTGCCTTAACCCACTTATCTCTGGTTGTTGTTCACAAAGGTTTGTTGGGATTATCAGATTGTGGCCTGACCCTTGGACCAAACCCATATGTTCTCCATTAATATTAACTAACTGCTATGAATAGATGTTCCCCCTAAGTGTTAAAAGCGCAGTCTGATGAAGCAGAAATCAGAAACAATTTTCTTGTGAATGTAAATATTTGAAAAACTTGCTGTAGAAGTGGTTAGTGGTGCTGATGGGGTTTTTTCCCCTCATTTCTGTTTTTCGGAGGGCTTTGCATTTAACCAGAGTTGTATTATAATTTCTGTTTTGGCCTCAGAAACCATTACATGTGTGTGCCATCGCCTTTTCCCTTTGCAGACATACAGGGTGGTTCTCAGTGTCAAGGCGCCTTGCTTACGAGGACACTGTCCTTCCTTGGTCAAAGAAAACGGTTAAATGGAACAGACTTGCATCACGTGACCACGGGAGATAACGTTATATTTTATACGTATTAGTTTCAATATAAATATATAACGAGCCTTTTACTTTTTAAATTGTGTATATGTTTATTAAATTAAATATATAAGTGAGTTACTACCCGCTAGCCACCAAAGCTGCAACTACCAAGCAACTAACCAACCATAGATAACGTTTTTGGATATAAAAAAAAAACATTTTAAATTAGCTGACTTACTTTTAAACTTGAAAATTTGTTCCCGAAGTAGCTGCCGGTGTTGCGCCAAAGTAGTTACCCCCGTCAAAAATTGTTTCCCCATTCACGGGAGCGCGCAAAGTAGGAGGAGGCACTTGCCCAGCTCCGTTGGGAATACTTTGTATAGAAAAACACTTTGATACCATAATACTGTAAAACCAGACGTGATCATGGAAACACGTCGCTCTCCGGTGAATTTACTCTCGGTTTACACTTTGTTTTTGTTGGCGTTGTTATCACAAAATCGTTTATCTGCAAAATAAGTCACGATATAAGCAATAAGTACAGTAACTTTGAAGATGATTTCTTCTTCGCAGCAAAAGTTATGGAGGGATACAGATTTTATCAGGCTGTGTGGCCTGATGAAATGCATTATTGATGGTGGGGGCACACATTTTGGCAGCCCAGGCCACACAGCCTGATAAAATCTGTATCCCTCCATAACTTTTGCTGTGAAGAAACCCTCTGCAACGTTACTGTAGTTATTGGTTATACTGTGATTGATTTTGCAGATAAACGATTTTGTGATAACAACGCCAACAAAAACAAAGTGTAAACCGAGTGTAAATTCACCGGAGAGTGACGTGTTTCCATGATCACGTCTGGTTTTACAGTATTATGGTATCAAAGTATTTTTCTATACAAAGTATTCCCAGCAGGTTATTCCACACGGCACATTACAATGTCACGAAACTAATATTAAATTAATCGAGCCTGCTGTTTTCCAGCTTTTACTCTTTATTGCGTCGACTGCAGATCAGTGACAAGTAACGGAGCTGGGCAAGTGGCTCCTCCTACTTTGTGCGCCCCAGTGAATGGGGAAACTAATTTTTGACGGGGGTAACTACTTTGGCACAACACCGGCTTCTGATCCACCGTCCTTTTGAAAATACCGCGGTGTATTGTGGGTAATTTTTGACCAAGGCTAGGCTACAAGACACCTCCCGTGTATCCTCGCTCAGCTAGCTAAACGGCTAACAAATGGAGAACACGCACCTCGGTAGAACGTGAACATCGGAACACGTCTTGGCGGCTCCCGATAACGTATCTCCTAGGCAACCGGGGCGGCATATGATGCTCGTTAAAGAAGCACCCTCCATCTTTGTCACTTGTGACCCCCACATGCTCTCTCATGCAGCATCCAGCAATATTTTCTATTTGGTTTTATTTCCCAGCTCCACGGCTCACATTTCTGTCCCACTGGGCCATCTGGGCTCCTGTAGCAGCTCTCATAGCAGTGCTGACCTGGTAGAAAAGTGGGCTCCATGTCTGAGTATCACCTGCTGATCAAAATGCATTTGGATTCTTCTTAAATGTGAGCTCCGGGTGGTTCAGAATCAGAAAACTCTTCATTTTTTAAAATTCACAAACGGCATTAGTTTGTCGACCTTTATTAAACCGCCTCACATGACTGCATTTTCTCTGCAGGTACTGCACTGTGACCTTTATGTGAGCTCCAAGTCCTGAAGTCACTGCCGGGAGGAGAGACTTGGGGAAAAGCGTTCGACCACAGAAAGCTGGATTGGACTTTTTCATTCTTTTAAAATTCCAACACAGAACCAAAACTACAGCCGTCGCTTTCCAGCTCGCCACAAGGACCATGGAGGCCATCGCCAAATACGATTTTAAAGCCACCGCTGATGATGAGCTTAGTTTCAAGCGTGGAGAAGTCCTGAAGGTAAGCGACAGACGCTGCTGATGGTCAGAAAAGAGGCGCTGGTTAACGTGGCCGGCTCCCTAAAACCAACCTGACACGTCCGCTCTGTTTATGTGATATAAACATGTCAAATATGCAGAAAAGTGCACGCATCGTGTCAGCGTTTCACAGGAGCTGCAGCCATGACTGATGCGGGAAAGTGCACCATTATGAACTATCTACTGGACCGCGTCCGACGCCCTTGGGTTGCACACATCATCAAGCATCGTTTGTATTTTCTGAAGCTTTTTTGTTGTCGTGCTGAAACCCCGAGAACACGGTTCAGCTCGTGGAAATCTCTCGGTGTGCTGAAGAGCTGGCTGCAGATTGTCCGTGGTGTGTTTTTACTCTTTATGACCGTTTGGTTTTTTCGGCTCGGCTTTTTCTCCTCAGAGAGCTTCCTATAGTCTACGCGTTCTCTGCTGATGGCTTTCAGAGGAAACGGCTTCAGCTTTGGGTGTTTTTAGTTTAAGCTCTTCTTCTCTGGAACACTCGACTGCTTTTACGGTTAGCGATGACAGCTGTGCATTCATGTGAGTTTAGCAGAATGTGTAAATAAACGTGTAAGTCCAGCTGCTGCGGGCGAGTTCACTGCTCCATCAGGGGGCGACGGTTGTTTTACCCCTAAAGAGATTTCAGCGAGTGGGGGGCTGGCGGCAGAGGAAAGTCGGCCTGGGGAAGACCGAGCTAAACGCCAGGGCTGCTGCTGCGAGAGGAGAGAGTACAGTCCTCCGCTTTCAGCCGTTTGGTTGGAAAGACCGATTATTTAGTGTCTTTAACGACTTCATAGTAGAAATGTTTTAGTTTTCTTGGTTATGATAAATTTAGTTTGTTTTGGGGGAAATTTACATAAAACTTACTGTGTCTGAATCATTTAGTTTCCAGGTGATGCACAACTTCATCAGCAACTGGTTTTAAACGTACGACGTAATTCTGTGCATGCAGCTTTAAACTTGTGTCGCTTTATTTACCGTCCTCCCGTTTTCAGTGTCGGATGAAAGGTTCTGCACAGGCTGGATCTGAAACGGAGGGGGGTGAAAGTGTTGAGCTTTTAGTCGTTTACGTTAAAATTAAAGTTGACGCGTTTGTGTAGATTTAGTTAGACCAGATTTCCTCTATCGTGATCTTTTGAGTTTCTATAGATGCTTAAATCCTTTATTTGTGACATCTTTTTAATAGAAGGTCTTGAAACTGCAACAGAAATGATTTGTAGCACGTTGGATTTACTTACGAGACAAGGAAGTGAAATATCGGTGTGAGCACGTGGTGCACGTTTGGTGCAGGCGTGACTCATCACCACAATTAGGAAAATGCAACGTGCACAAACGTAGGCACCGCCGTCGGTTTCACGCTCCACCGTCTACGTGGAGTCCTGTTTGTGAAAACGCATCACTTCTGGTACGTGCCTCTGCCTCTCCACTACACCTGTGTGTGTGTGTGTGTGTGTGCGCGCGTGTGTGTGTGTTGGACTCGATTGACTAAATCAAATTAAACAGAACGTCTGAAGGGCAGACTGCATTTCTCCACGCGAGGCCTAGAATGCCTCTACAGTAGTGATGCACCGATATGGCATTTTTGGGCCGATACCGATATTTGCCGATAACGATATACTGACATTAATGCTACTAAAATCAGCTGCATTTAGATTATTATATACACACAACACACACATTTATGCTTATAAAATGATTACATTCACTGTTCACATGACTAAAATCCCCCCCACACACACACACACACCCTGAAACAGGTTAACAAATGGATACAAGATGGAAAAAATATCTGTTAATATCGGCCCGGTTTTATTTATCGGACCGATACAGATGTGTTAAGAAAAAATGACTAACGTAGGCCGATACCGATATTGATGCCGATACAGGGTTTCCCCCAGAAAATGAGTTAAGCCTGGCGGCTTCGGGGGCAGAGTGGGGGGGTTGCACACGTTCTGCTGCTTTCTCACCAGTATCAGCTGATGGAGGGCTCTAGTTTCGTTGTGCCGTTCGTGTCAGTGGACACCAGGCCCCCACAATGCGGCTCAAAAATTGGGACCAACCCGGAAGTACCAAAAATTGCAGTTCCACCCTCATCCACTAGGGGCTGGTGTCAGAAGTGAGCAAATCCTCATTGACTCCCATGTTAAAAATACCAATTTCACAGCAGAAATAAACATGTTTACAGCCTGGTACCAAAACATGTTTTTTGTTTAAATGATCTAGTTTACACTCATGACAGCTCTAGGTTGCTACCTCCGTTAGCTTAGCTCCCACCTCTGCGTTAGCTTTGGGTTAGCTTCAGGTTAGCTTGTAGCTAGTTTGACCGGGTGTCGTCAGTTGATCCCAGCCTTACAGCCCCACCCTCAGCTCCACCTCTCTTTCCTTTTGTGGAATTGTCTGGGCTTGACGGAACCTGTGACACGGTCAAAATGGTGGTGGTGGCCACCTCCCATTTTGGCACAAAAATGTGTTATTGGAGCCTATGGAAATGAATTGTCCAGTATATATGTCGATGGTGGACACGGTAGGGTCGGGGAGGGGGCGGGGCTTATAAAGCGCTGGGGGAAACCCTGCGATATATTGTCCATTCCTACTCTACAGTTTGTAAAACCTCACTTATTCATAAGTTTTCCACACAAACAAGAACCAACATGGATGAAACGTGAGTTTAGCCACGTCGATCAGGTGGTCACACGTGTTTCAGGAGCCCTTGAAGGGACGGCTGTCTGCAGCTCATTCTAGTTTTAAGACACAAAGTCCTACTTTCTACACGAGATCAGTCCAACGTCCTCCTTCGCACGGGGACAGGGTCTGGCTTTCTTCTTCAGTGAAGTCTGATTCATCTTGTTTCGTTCAGCCGGACCGTTTTGGCACAAGAATCTGAATCCTCGTCATTTCTGCTGCGTACGTCTGTGAGGTCACAGCTCTTGATTCTGTGCTGATCGCTGGTCCGTGCGTTTACAGCAGAGCTGAATGATCACTTCAAAGGAACGAGTCTGACATCACTGCGACCACACTCTTTTCTTCATTGTCCAGACTCGTCACTTCAAGAGCTCTGACCTCAGACCCTCAGCAGCTCCAGCCAGTGTAGCTTCAGGGCATTTACAGCTAAAATCAGGTGTTTTTGTCTGATTGTAAGTTTAAACACACGTGTCACTTTCTACACACAGAACCAGTTAGATGGGATGACTGTGGGGTCTTTGTGAGCATCGCTGCTGCTGTTGCTAATACTAAACAGCTACACTTCCTGGAAGAGGGCTCCCTCCCGTAAGAGACCATTAGGCTCGGCTCGTAGGTAGCGCCTGTCGGTGTTTGTGACACGCACGCACGCACACACACACACACACACACACACACACACACACACACACACACACACACACACACACACCAGATTAGCTCCACATCAAGATGAATCAAAGTTTTCCACTTCGTCAATTCCCAGTCGTAATCTGGATTAATGCACTCAGAGCTGCTGTCAGCAGATCAGCAAGATCTTTCAGTCCGTCGAGTATGCTAGATTAGGGATTAGATTAGATTTTACTTTCTAAATGGTATTGTCTGACTTACCCTCATTTTTTTATTTCAGAATCAACAACTTAGAAATAAATATTATAAAACACGAGCTTAGAAGTGTCCCACATTTGAACAAACCGGTACTTTTCATAGAAGCTGCTAATGGCTGATTTAGCGTAGCGGCACACGTGTGTTACACACGTGTGTTGCGTGCATGATCTCGTTTGTCCAGATGACGTCCTGGTTCTCTACACGTCTAGAAGAATCTTTTCTCAGTGTTTACTTCATTGTTCGTACTGGGTTCATTGTCACTGGGTGTGAGTGAGTGAATAATTGTCTCATTTGTCCCTATTTGTGTCCCTGTGATGGACTGAAGACCAGTCCAGGGTGTCCCCCACCTCTTATCTGGTGGCTGCTGGAGATAAACGGTGACCCTGGGCTGCTACGGATTATGAATGAATGAATGAACGAAAATCATCCTTTTCTGATGGCTGATCTGTGTCGTGGCTTTGTTGGTTGTTGTTCTAGTGGAGTAAAACTGGAAAATGAGAAGATGGTGCACAAGTCCATTATGTCTGTAATTAGCCTTAACAGGTGAAGTTAATGTTAGCTGTTAGCAACCGCGGAGGCGGCACCCTCTCAGACCGCCAGCCCATAAACAGGAAGTGTGGGTGGAGTCAGACTCTAGTCCACCTGTGATTGGCCATGTTCGAGGTGAGCCAGTTCTGCACAGATTAGACCAGCGGTGATCGGCGAGCAGTGCATGCCGGTTAGATTCGTTCCGACTTGACGCCGACTTGCCCTGACGTCATGCCTACATAGGCAACGATAACCTCGTGAGATCAAGGCTGCCGCAGATTTTGGAGCAAGGCGCTGCAGTTGCTCTCCACCAGCTGCAAAACCTAGAGGATGACGGGAAACGCCTGGCTCTCACTTGATCTAAGATCTGATTGGTTCATATTTTGATCCAAACAGCCGGTGGTAGAACATGAAATGTTAGTTGGTCACATGTATTCTGTAAGTCATGTTATGTTGATGATGACAACAATATAGGCCATAAAGAGAAATGTGTTTTGTGTTATTTTGTCACGTTTCCTTTGAGCACACTGAAGCTACAGCTGATAACCTTTACTTATTATTACAGTCATGTCTTCATATACAATATATGATATCCACAAGCACGTGAGGATGTTTCAGCTGCTAACAGGCACCAGAATTAAAATAGAAAATTTAACAAGTGTGAACTCTAACCTGATATCTTCATCCATCGTCACCCTCGAGCCACACATGTAGGGAAATCTGGCTTTCAGCCACTCCCCCTGCTGCGTCCGTCTGCTCTCGTCTGGTTTCCAGGCGAGGCGCTGCTCAACTCGAGCACGGCCAATGTCACCTTGAGCCTCGGCATTCGTAGACCTTTTCAGAACCATTAAAGTGAATGACTGGTGACATAAAACAGCTGAATCTGAACATTAGTAAGAAGTTCGTTAATAATTAGCTTTATTATTCCACCCCAGCTCCACGTGTGTGTTAGCTAGCTTATTTCCTCTAAACAATAGATATGAACATACACACCAAACGTCAACATGCTAGCATCATTAGCTTAAATCATTTGCTGCGTTACACTTGATCACTAAAATAGTATTAATTCCTTAGTTGAATAAACAACAGAGATGAAACGGTATGAAATCAGTGATGTTTGTTACCGACAC
>SSNQ01034560.1:740865-745865 GCA_006942095.1 Nothobranchius kuhntae
AGTGTGTGTGTGTGTGTGTGTGTGTGTGTGTGTGTGTGTGTGTGTGTGTGTGTGTGTGTGTGTGTGTGTGTGTGTGTGTGTGTGAGATGACAGCCTTTTTCTGGCTACTTTTGTGTTTAATTATTTAAACATTTTCATTCTGAGCATGATTAGTGACCGAGTTGAGGCCGACTCATACGTGACAGCTGTGAGATTACATGTAAAATGTTACTGTGACCATTTTTAAACATTTGAATGCTGCAGTCAGGCTCTGTTTCCACCACGCGTGGAGAAAAAGGGGAAGTTTCTTCTTTAAACCCACTGAATGTACTTTAGTACCGTTTTATGTCGGTAAAAATAGGGTTGAATATTTTTTTCTTGTTTCCTTTTCATTTTAATCTTTAATTTTGGCTTCTGCCACAGATACGGATCTGAAAGCAGCCCTGCCTTGTTCCGCTGTCTCTGAGAGAAAATGAGCCCGAGGCCGAGCGAGCGTAGGTCACAGTCATGTCTGCTCATTCCCCTAAGCACTGAATATATTCTCATTTCCTCTTTAAATAAGTAAAGATTAACAACCTGAACTAACTAATAACAGATCTGGGAGCCCAGACCTGCTGTTCAACATGTTTTCATATTAAATCCTTGTATTTGTAACCTAATTCAGCACCCTGCTGTGAGCTGAGACCTCGGGTTTTTCTTTAAGTTACCTCTGATGTTTGAAAGCTCACATAAAAGCTTGGTAGTTTTATTTGTGCACCAGTAGCTGACCGTCATTTACTCCTTTAACTGCAAACACAACAAAAAGCCTAAATTGGGTTTAAATGGCCTCTCCTTCCAGAGCTAACGGAGACGGCTGCATGACTGAAATGCAGTGTTTCCATCCCCAGATTGAGGGTAAGAGCAGAGGCTGAGTGGGTTATCGGGGTTTAGTTTCCACTAAACCTTTTAGTAGGTTTCAGGATTTTAGCGTCTTGTGTTTAAAACCTCAAACGTAATAACGCTGAGAACATCCAAAACATGAAATCTGTTTTGAATATTTTCAGATCTATGACCTGCAGTGTGCTTTTACAGTACGGCGTCCCGGGTGGGTTTGTGGTAAGACTGCATCATCGGTCCCAGCTGCGTCTACACAGGCTCGTGTTGAAGCTAGGGTTAGCTGCTTTCACTTCCTGTTTGATGCCTCTTCCCACCCCCAGCAGCTTCCTGTCTCCAAAAAGCAAACTCCAGCAACTCTACTGTCTGAACCGAAAACGTTGCAGCGATGACTGTTCGTAGCCCGGCAGCAAGGGCTTCCAGCGCCAGAAGAGTTATCACAAACACACTTTCCTGATGATGATGATGATGATGATGGTTTAGGTTTTATTATTGTTGTTGTTTTATTGTGGCTGTATAGTTAGTGGAGTGGGAGTGGAGTGGGAGTGAACTAAGGTTTCTACCTACACATCTGGATTGTTTCAGACGGTCTAACAGCAACCTTCTTTATTTTTTCTTTATTTAACCAGATGAGTCGACTGAGAATTCGTTCTCATTTATGACGCCGATCTGGTCCAGAGGCAGCAGCATCTCCTGCCATGCAAGGCCAGAATATGTTAAAAATCCAATCCTCGTTTAAGACTCATGAGCTCTTGCACGCTCCGCTCCTAATCCCAATCCCAATCCTTACACTTAAAATGTTCCCCTGCTTTTGCTTTGCTGCAAGTAGGCAGAAGTTTTCTGCGTTTCCTGGCTGTTTGTGAAGCAACGATGAGTTTTACACGGAGCTGAACGTCGGTAATCTCCTGCTTTGTTGCTCGTGGTGATTGTGACATCACCGGATCCAGCTGCGTTTACATACGGGAACTCTTCTATTGCTAGCAGTCTAGTTTTTCTATTTGGAGTGATTAGAAATGTTCAAGGTCCTAATTTTGTAAACAGCTTTCAACTTGAAGAGCAAGTCACCCCCTACCAGAGTCTTACCCCACTCCCACTTCCTGTTTGAAAAATGCAACCAGTGCTGTTGCCTGGCAGACCGAGAGGGAGGAGCCGCTGACAAATACACACACAGACACACAGGTTCACAATGACATGGTGACATAATATTGTACCAGCTTACATCATAGGGTACCTCTCAGCTAATAGCAGTGGCAGCAGTAAATTCAATTGAGTGATGCACCGATATGACATTTTTGGGCCGATACCGATCTACTGTTATGGCAGATAACCAATATTTACCGATACCGATATACTGACATTAATGCTTCTAAAATCAGTTGATTTTGTATAAAATGAACATTATTGAAGCTGGATTTATGATATGTACACACAGCACACACATTTACGGTTCTGAGATGATGTCATGTACTGTTCACATGACTAAACAATTACACATCACCTGGAGACGGCACAACACTGATGGTTTTAGGCAGAATATTTAAAGTATAACAAAGATTCATTAAAGTGCCAAATTAGTGACTACACGTGTCTACAGCACGATTAGACAATCATTCATATAGTTTACCAGCAAAAAAAGTGGATTTTGGGGTGACTTGCTCTTTAAGTTTGAGTTTGGGGCGATGGTGGCACAGGAGTTAAGTGATTTTTTTTCGGAACTGCGCTGCTCTGGGCGGCTGCATGTTGGAGTAGCTCTGTTGACTACATGTAAGTTTTGCCTTTTCTTGGACATTGTTTCTTCTAGTTTCTCAAGAAAAACTGTATTTTTTTGGACCCTTTACTTTTCTGTTTCTGGTGCTGTGAAGCTTGGAGGATTTTTACTGCTATTTATTTAGCTTTTTTCACTTTTTGAGCATTTGTTATGATGCGTAACCATGGCAACAAGCTGGTTTACAATCGTGAGCAGCTGATTAACATTGGAAAGGCTGAAATAAAACCTCAAATGAGCTAAAAGAAGCGTGGGTGCAGAGCGGGAGCAAAACGGAGACAGAGAAAGAGGAAATTCAAACCATCTCTTCCATCGATCATAATGGGCAACGTGAGATCACTGGCCAACAAAATGGAGGAACTCCAAGCCCTTTCAAGGACTCAGCCAGAGTATCAGCAGTTTCGGAACCGCTGGAGGAGATAATGCAAAGAAGGATTCTCCAGAGAATCGAGAAAATGATGGACAACCCTGAGCATTCTCTTCTCAAGACTGTCCGACAACGGAAGAGTGTCTTCAGTCAGAGGCTTCTTCAGTTTGGCTGCAACACTGACCGCTACTGGAGATCCTTCCTGCCAACAGCCGTTGTAATATACAACAACTCTTTGATGACTTGATTATTATTATTATTCTGAGCTACTACAGCAATCAGTTTCCCTCTGGGATTAGTAAAGTATTTTTGAATTGAATTTGAATTGCTCGCCCCGTAATCGGAAGGTTGCAGGTTCGAGCCCCGCTCAGTCTGTCGCTGTCGTTGTGTCCTTGAGCAAGACACTTAACCCACCTTGCCTGCTGGTGGTGGTCGGAGGGTGTAATAAAAATGAACTTGTCATCTGTTGTATAATTGCTTTATATAAGTTATTGATCACTACTGTTTGTCAATCACACTTATCATGAGGATGTAATCAAGGGTAATCATGGTGGAGGTGTGCAGCTTTGCACGCACATCAGTGGATGTATAAGGAGCAGAGCAGAGCTCAGGTTGGTAGAGCTGCTTGAAGGATTCTACCTGACGAGGTTCATGGATTACATGTGTTCAGTTCTTCACCTATCATGGATTACGTTTTCTAACTGGGGTGTTCAGCTCTCCACCCATAAGCAACGGTAAGAGAAATATTTTGTTCATGATTGATAACTTGTATGAATGCCGGTTGAATAAAGCCTTGTTGTTCATCTGATATTCAAGTTGTGTTTCATTGTTTCTGGCGTCGACTTGACAACGATCCTGATTAAATAAATATAAAGTGTAAAAAGAGACTTTGAGTCTTTTAAGGTAATTAAAATAAAATAAAACATTTTATTTTAGAACAGAGGGACCGGTGGCGCCAGTGCTCGGCAGCCTCGCCTCCGTCAGTGCGCCCCAGGGCAGCTGTGGCTACATCGTAGCTCATCACCACCAGTGTGTGAATGGGTGTGTGAATGGGTGAATGACTGATTGTGTTGTAAAGCGCCTTGGGGGGTTCCAGGACTCTAAAAGGCGCTATATAACATACAGGTCATTTAAGTTTGCAAAATCTTGATATTAAGGCAGCATCTGACTGTTGGCAACAAACGGAGCGTCCACAAAGCCCGGAAGGTTCTCGGTTTCTTCGAGCGGGTCACGAGACACGACTTTTTTACAGCTGCAGTTTTGATCGTGTTTTTAAAAAAGCAACAAAATCCCTCTGAAGCAGTCTGGGTCGTTACTGGAAACCTGCCTTTTTAAATGTAGTTTCCTGGAGTTTAAAAGACTTTAGGTAGACTTGGTGACCACTTTGTGGATAAAATGAGGATCTATGTAGCAAATTAAGACATAAGTCAAACATTTTGCAACTAAAAAACAGAAATTAACGCAGCAGTTGTGTAACTGCATTATGCTGCACTCAGATGTAATCAGCTTCCTCGTGACCTCAGATGTGTCCCAACTCTGGTCATTTTTGAATCAAGAGTGAGAACCTTCATGTATTCATCTGCCTTTGAATAATTATTTCTAATGAGCTCGTTACACAGAAGGGGGCATCACCTCTCCATTCATTTTAATGAGACGTGCGCAACAACTAGGGTTGTCACGGTAACCGGTGTAGCGGTAAACCCCGGTAAAAAAAGTTGACAATAATAACCGTCTTGTTTTTAAAAAAACTATATTATCTCGGTGGATTACCGTGGCTGCGGTGTAGGCGCGGTGACCCTTACCAACCACCGTATCATCTGCTGAAGTTGCCGGCGGCACATGCGCACTTTGTTGTTTACAACCAAAATTTTCTTGAAGCTAAAGCTGAAATAATGGCCAAAGGAGGAGACGGCAGCGCTCAGGACATTTATTATCCCTCAAAGAAGACAAAGTGGGAAGTACGGGCATTTTTGGATATTTGAAGAATGTCGAGGGACAGCGGATATAAGACGGCTA
>SSNQ01034560.1:753365-764148 GCA_006942095.1 Nothobranchius kuhntae
GGGACACGCATGCACGCACGCACACACACACGCACGCACACACAGAGACAAACACAGAGGGACACACAGAGACACATGCACACACACAGCACACATGCACGCACACACACACACACACACATGCACGCACACCCACGCACACACTCGCACACACACACACACGGACACGCACACATGCACGCACACACATGCACGCACATACACACAGAGACACACAGAGGGACACGCATGCACGCACGCACACACACACGCACGCACACACAGAGACAAACACAGAGGGACACACAGAGACACACGCACACACACAGCGACACATGCACGCACGCACACACACACACACACACATGCACACATGCACACACTCGCACACACACACAGAGGGACACGCACACATGCACGCACACACACACACACACACACACATGCACGCACACACATGCACGCACGCACACACACACACACACACACATGCATGCACACACTCGCACACACACACACACACACACACACAGAGGGACACACACATACACACACACACGCACACATGCACACATGCACGCACACACACACACACACACATGCACGCACACACATGCACACACTCGCACACACACACAGAGGGACACACACACATGCACGCACACACATGCACACACTCGCACATACACACAGAGACACACAGAGGGACACACATGCACACACTCGCACATACACACAGAGACAAACACAGACGGACACACAGAGACACACGCACACACACAGAGACACACGCACACACACAGCGACACATGCACGCACGCACACACACACACACACATGCACGCACACACATGCACACACTCGCACATACACACAGAGACAAACACAGAGGGACACACAAAGACACACGCACACACACAGAGACACACGCACACATGCACGCACACACACTTCATTTGTTGGATTAATTTGACTTCAGCAGTAATCGAGTATTCATATCAGACTCTTGCACCATCACGTGTTGCTCATGACTCACTTGGTGTTCTCGTGTGTCACAATTATCTCTCCTCATGGCTGAAGTCACACGCAGGGCAGAATGAAAACTCCCTCACTAGTAACACTTGAAACATTAAACACACAACTTTAGCAAATCATCTTTCTGGCTTGTTGGAGCTGCTCTCGGGTCGTCCCACTGTGGGATCTGGCTGATGGGGCACGTCGAGGCTGGAAGCTGCTGCTGGTGAGTTTTCATCACAAATAGGTGTTTCTGGTTGTTGCTCCTGCGTCTCCAGCAGCACGTGGCTTCTGTCCGTACAGAACATACAACCTCCACGGCACCGGAAGGATCAACGCTACAGACGGTTGATGTCTGTGGCCCAAAGGGTAAACCCAGCAATAATCGCGGTTCCCACAAACGCTTCCTAAGAAAATTCTTCTAAACTATAAGATTGGTTTAACCTTCTCGGTGGCCTAGTGGTAGAGTCCGCCCTGAGACTGGGAGATCCGGGATCAAATCCCGGTCTGGTCATTCCAAGACTTTAACAAAGGGACCCAACACCTCCCTGGTTGACGCTCAGCTTTAAAGGGTTGGATGGGGGGGGGGGGTTAAACCACCAACTGGTTCCCGAGCGCAGCCGCAGCTCACCGCTCCTCTCAGGAAGGGGTCACGTGAAATGAATTTCACCAGTGTGTGACGCCTAATGGGACTTTAACTTGGCCTTCACTTTTTAAGAGACATACATGAAAGTGGTGAAAAAAGCATATTTATGCCTTTTCTGTGTGTAGAAATCACGGTAGGCTGCTGGAAAATCTTTAACAACCTTAAAAGTCGATGGAAAAGGACTTGAATTTGATTTTGGTAAAAATAAAAGAACAATGACTGCTAATGTTTTTGCCCGGACTTGTTTACGAGAACGTTTCCCGAGTCCTTGGACAGATTTTAATGAAGTAATCTTTGCATGCACATCTACTGCTGATTGGATGTTTGAGGGTGGACCTTACAGCTAATAACAGTAAACTCACAAAAGGCTCGAACTCTATGTTGTCCATCCAGAATTAATTATTGAGGGTTAACAATTTTTTAAGGTTTAACTTGATGATGTTTTGAAGATTTGACCAAAGTGGCATCCAAGTCTTGCGTGGGATCGAGCCTTCCTTAAAGGCCTCGAACTCCCGTTGTTTACCTAAAACTCATATTTGATTTTTCACCTTCCTTATCTTTAGACATCATACCATTATGAGGTCTAGAAATGGGATGTTTCTAGAACCCTAGCCTAGAAATCTAGACCAACCGTAGTAGGCTGCAGGTTGGTCCAGCCACGCTCCATTGGCCTGATCGGTTTTGTGTCTAGCCAGTCACAGCGCTCTACGTTTGTTGGGCGGGCTAAACTTAAGAGCTGCGATGATAAAGATGGCATCAGCTCGGGGACGGTGATCTTTGGCATCAACTCTGGGCGATTTAGACTTGAGCTTTACTTTGAGACACGAACAGATAGCGGTTCTTATGGAGCTGTTTCCTTCTTCTTCAGCGTTGTGTGGTGGACTTCCCCGTTGGCTGATTTCTGAGTACGTCACGTTGCTTGTTGCTCTAATTGGTCCGAGGCTGTCCAGTTGTGTGCAGAGCCTGAGAGTTTGATAGACAACGCCCCATGGCTTGGCGCTTTCAATGGCCAGACTATTAAATTTTATTTATAAAGCACCAAATCACGACAAGAGACGTCTCAAGGCACTTCACACAGTAAACCTTACAATTCAGGTCAGGTCATTAAGCCAATCAGAAAAAGTTTCCTATATAAGGAACCCAGCAGGTCGCATCGAGTCACTGACTAGTGTCAGAGCCTTTACAGCAATCCTCATACTAAGCAAGCATGCAGCAACAGTGGAGAGGAAAACTCCCTTTTAACAGGAAGAAACCTCCAGAGAATCCTGGCTCAGTATAAGACACACACACACACACTCACACTACACACACACACACACACACACCAAGTAGTGTTTCTATGGTTACATTGTGATTTCTTAGTAAATGTTCTATTTGGTGAGAGATAAACTTTATTGTATTTATCCTAGTGAATCTATAATTAAACGGGTAAACTAGTAGTAGCACATCCTACGTCAAGGAAAGCAAAAAGTTATTATCAGGAGAGGGAGAATGTTTTAGTGGTTAGCAGCAGTGTGCTAGTCGATGGCCCCCTCCATGAGACCACCACAGCTCAGCAGAACATCGTTTTAGCTTCTTCTGGGGAGAAAAACACTTAGAGAGAAAATAAAGTTAACAGCTGAAATAGCAGAAAATAATACAGTTAAAGAGTAGATTGTAGAAGAAAGTAGTCGAGTGTGAAAAGTGGTCAGTGTATCCTCCAGCAGTCTAAGCCTATAGCAGCATAACTACAAAGATAACTCTGGATAACCTAGCCTTTTTAGATGGAGGCATGTTGGGGAAGGGCAAGGGAGAGTCGTCTTTACCGACTGTACACTCCACCTCCCTCTACTCCCCCACTTGTCCAGATCTAGGCTAACATCAGATATTTACATATGTAGGATGGCTTTCCAGGCTACTAACACCCATCATCTGCCATAAAATTTGGTCATTGATTAGAAGTGGAAATGTAATTTATTGTGCAGAAAACAACCTGATCACATCCGGCTATCTTCAGGGCCAAGCAGTCTCGCAAACATTGACCTGCATACAAACTCTCTCTTTGTCGTACAGCGTTGTCTCGGGGACCAGACTGTCACACGTGCACGTTTAGGCGCTCCTCTCCTTGTTGCTGTTGGTCCACGGCCACTCCCTCATCGACTAATGCTGGTCTTATGCAGAGTTAGCAGCTGGGGAACCCGAGAGAGACAGCTGGCATTCTGCAGGCTCACTGGAGCAAACTGATCCTCATCAGTCAAACGGCACAGGGGCCGACTGGACAGCTGTTCCGGGATTGGCCAATGGTAGCTTATACCTTAGAAAGGGGGAGGACATTTGCCTCTGGTCTGCACTTAAACTGATGCTTTTAATCTTAGCCATTGTGCAGAGAGCTTTACAATATGTTTGTAATTCACCCTTCTCCACACGTGCACATGCTGACTTTGGATTAATCCTGAGTAGGGTTGTCACGGTGTGAAAACGTAACCTCACGGTTATTGTGACCAAAATTACCACGGTTTTCGGTATTATCGCGGTATTTTTTTAAACGTGTTACACTTTCAGACAATTAAATAAACCCTGTGTATCAGGAAAATATTGTCCTCAGTTTGTGTCTAAATTTAGCCTAAAATGTGTTATTTTGTAATTATGTTGTTTATTTGTTTACATGTTTCCCCTTTAGTCTTTAAAATACAATATTTGCCCATAACTTCTTATTTTTTGTCTGTTTGATGTCATCATTTTAAAATTAGTAGATCAGATGATACTCAGTACTCAAGTAGCCTTCTAATCAGATACTTTTTACCCTTACTTGAGTAATAAACCCTATATCAGGAAAATATCGTCCTCGGTTTGTGTCCTTCCAGTGAGCTTTGCAGATGTGGGAAAATGTCATCAGGCAGTAATCATTGTTAAATTCATAATTATTCTCTGAGAGAGACCAACTCTTATCTGACCCTGGGAGCCCCGTAATGTATAGCGTCATTTCAACATGGCGGTGTCCGCGACACGGTTTATATGCAGGTAGCGGCGCTGCGGCTGCTTTATATAGCGACTCGTTGCTTTCTCCCTCAACCCAAATCCTCGGATCACGCATTTTAGCTAAAACGCTAACGTTAGCTTGCCTTGCGTTGACTGTAGAGTTGTGGGTGATGGTCACGCAGATGTGTCATGAGATTTGAAGCGTTGCTGCCTTTCACAGACACTTTTTCTGCACGTGCTGCAAACAGGATAGCCGTCTTCTATCAGCTGTCCCTCGGCATTCTTCAAATATCCAAAACATGCCCGTACTTCCCACTTTGTCTTCTTTGAGGGATAATAAATGTCCTCCTGAGTGCTGCCGTCTCCTCCTTTGGTCGTTATTTCAGCTTTAGCTTCAAGAAAGTTTTGGTTGTAAACAGCAAAGCGAGCATATGCCGCCGGTCCTGCAACTTCAGCAGATGAAACGGTGGCTGGTAAGGGTCACCTCACCTACACCGCAGCCACGGTAATCCACCGAGGTAATATAGTTATCTACGGCTGCCGCTGCCGCAAACGAAACGTAGCGGGAAAACAGGTAAACAAAACTGCTCTGTGTTTTAAAAAAAGAACTACAGCATGGAATTAAAGATATGACACAGCAAGAACACACCTAAGAACATCATGCTTCCGTCTGATTGACAGAATGCGTTATGTGTAGCAAACATTTGAGCTGACCATTCATTGCGATATTTATCAGTTCTTTGCGATATGCATATTGTGCATGCGGATATCACAATAACGATATTATTTGCGATTTATTGTGCAGCCCTAGTCCTAAGGAGCACCCTGACATATGTAGCAGCAGTATCGTCGTCTTTCCCGTGACCCAACCTCACATTAAAGTGTTTTTGTACCAGTTCAGATAGATAATTAGCTGCTTTTCTCAACAGTTTGTGTGTCAACCCTCCTGGCCGTCCAGTGAGACCCTGGCTAAATAAAACGGAGTCATGATTTCTGTTATTTCTGGCCATTCGTGTCTAGTTTTGTGTTTCATAAGATGCGACCATTTCATTTCAAAAGGATAATGTTGTGTTCCGTTAAATGTTGGTGGTTCTGTAAATACCCTTTAGTTGTGACTGGAGGTTTTGTAGTTGGGAGGAGTCCCGCGTTATCTAACCGACCAATGGGCTTCCCCGTTGAGATCCGGCCTCTATCCTGTGTTCATCCACACGCTGGTGCAGATGCCGCTTAAAAGCATTAGTTTGATTTGAAAACTGAACCAGATTTTTTCCAGTGAGCTCCATTCATGCGTGCATAAATGCATCTCTGAGTGGTTTCTTGGCGAGGGTGAGGGTCAACGCTTTTCCAGGTCCTGAGCGATTTGTGAACAGGACTCTGATTGAACCACTTCTGACCGTGCTCGTCACATTTTATTTTCTACTCAGGATTTGTCTCCTGCTGGTCTGCTGGAGACACGTCTGACTGCTTTTTGTTGTCATTCAGAATTACAGCCGCATGCTTTCTTTCTACTTGTCCCCATTTTAAATGGGAATAAACGTAGTGACACTTTACATTTTAATTCATTGTTTGATGCTTAAACCAATGTTTTGAGTCCTCTCGTTTATTTGTGGGATTTTTTTTTACCCTCCAACTGAAATATTCAAGCCTGAAGGTTGTTTTCCTTTCTGTTACACATCATTACAGAAGCTGTCGTGACCCTGATGCATTCAGACACACCCTGCCCAACACATCTGCTCTGCAGCCTTCACATCTGTGTCTTTGTGCTGCACCGGTCAGTTAGGCTAAGTGTTAGCTGCAATAGCTGGAAGCCATTGTTGTTTTATTATTAAACACTCTCCTCCTGCTGGTTTCAGCATCTAATGAACTTGCTGTACTTTCATCTACGGAGGTCCCAAAGTTACACTGACTCTGTACAAGTCGGGCTTGATGCTGTTGACGTGTGTGTTGCACTAACAAACACTCGTTCTGTGTCTCTGCTTCTAGGTGTTAAATGAAGAGTGTGATCAGAACTGGTACAAGGCAGAACTAAATGGGAAAGACGGATTCATTCCCAAGAACTACATAGAGATGAAAGCCCATCCGTAAGTATCCCACCTAGTCGAGGTGGACTTGTGAAAACTCGCATTTCAAGTGTAAACGGGTTCAGGCGAGGGATGCGATTCACCTGCTGTTAAGCTATCATCAGTGGGAGTTATAAGCGCATAGAAGTGCACCTGATGGAAGTTATGAACACTTGATGGAAGTTATGAACACCTGATAGAAGTTATAAACACCTGATAGAAGTTATAAACACCTGATAGAAGTTATAAACACCTGATAGAAGTTATAAACACCTGATAGAAGTTATAAACACCTGATAGAAGTTATGAACACCTGATGGAAGTTATGAACACCTGATGGAAGTTATGAACACCTGATGGAAGTTATGAACACCTGATGGAAGTTATGAACACCTGATGGAAGTTATGAACACCTGATAGAAGTTATAAACACCTGATAGAAGTTATAAACACCTGATAGAAGTTATAAACACCTGATAGAAGTTATGAACACCTGATGGAAGTTATGAACACCTGATGGAAGTTATAAACACCTGATGGAAGTTATAAACACCTGATTGAAGTTATGAACACCTGATTGAAGTTATGAACACCTGATTGAGGTTATGAACACCTGATGGAAGTTATAAACACCTGATGGAAGTTATAAACACCTGATAGAAGTTATAAATACCTGATAGAAGTTATAAACACCTGATAAAAGTTATAAACACCTGATAGAAGTTATAAACACCTGATAAACACCTGATAGAAGTTATAAACACCTGATAAACACCTGATTGAAGTTATAAACACCTGATTGAAGTTATAAACACCTGATTGAAGTTATAAACACCTGATTGAAGTTATGAACACCTGATGGAAGTTATGAACAACTGATGGAAGTTATGAACACCTGATGGAAGTTATAAACACCTGATTGAAGTAATGAACACCTGATTGAAGTTATGAACACCTGATTGAAGTTATGAACACCTGATTGAAGTTATGAACACCTGATTGAAGTTATGAACACCTGACGGAAGTTATGAACACCTGACGGAAGTTATGAACACCTGACGGAAGTTATGAACACCTGACGGAAGTTATGAACACCTGACGGAAGTTATGAACACCTGATTGAAGTTATGAACACCTGATTGAAGTTATGAACACCTGATTGAAGTTATGAACACCTGACGGAAGTTATGAACACCTGACGGAAGTTATGAACACCTGACGGAAGTTATGAACACCTGACGGAAGTTATGAACACCTGACGGAAGTTATGAACACCTGATGGAAGTTATAAACACCTGATGGAAGTTATAAACACCTGATGGAAGTTATAAACACCTGATGGAAGTTATAAACACCTGATGGAAGTTATGAACACCTGATGGAAGTTATGAACACCTGATGGAAGTTATAAACACCTGATGGAAGTTATAAACACCCGATAGAAGTTATAAACACCCGATAGAAGTTATAAACACCCGATAGAAGTTATAAACACCCGATGGAAGTTATAAACACCTGATGGAAGTTATGAACACCTGATGGAAGTTATGAACACATGAACACAAGATGGAACTGCTAAAATTATACAAGGTCCGGCCACAGTGTGTGTGTGTGTGTGTGTGTGTGTGTGTGTGTGTGTGTGTGTTTACACTAATTGAAAATTGACCCGACGGCGGCATCATTATCATCATTGTTGTCCATCTAGTCAGACAGGGTTCTGTTAAAGGAAACTTCTCACATTATCGTAGGGGTGAAAATCTTTAGGCTCCTTATTGTTTGATGCTGTTAACTGCTCACAGGAAATGGAACACCTCCCTGCTGTGTGACTACTGGGTGTTTCTGAAGAGAAACCACCTTAACGACCCAACGTTGCGTACTTAAAATCACTCTCCATCCATCCTTTTCCCTCCACTTATCTGGGGTTGGGTCGCGGGGGCAGCAGCCTAACCAGAGAGGCTCAGAATTCCCTCTCTCCAGCTGCTTGGGCCAGCTCCTCCGGGGGAATCCCGAGGTGTTCCCTGGCCAGCTGAGAGACATCGTCCCTCCAGCGTGTCTTGGGTCTTCCGTTGGGCCTCCCGGTTAGACGAGCCCAGAAAACCTTGCTTGGGAGGTAGGGCTGGGCGATATGGCCTAAAATCAATACCACAATATATTGAGGATTTCACCTCGATAACGATAAATGGGCGATAACTACAGGTATGCTCAGAAACAAAAGTTGTCCACTAGATGGGGCTGTCACACGTATTACATTGAGTCACATTTTTACGTGACTCAGGTGGTACAGCAGGCCTATTCAATTACCTTCCCTACTGGGCCAAATTTCAAAATCGTGGATCAGCTTTGGGCTGGATATCCAAATCTTTATGTATTTTACGGACAATGTTTAAATATTAAATTTTAATATTTTCACTGATATTACCTCTACCACTAAGACAATGACAAAAAAAGCAATGCACAATGTCTTTTATTGCTTTAATGATCTGTACTAATTTACCTGCTGCAGAGCTGGTAATACAAACATTTGCTTTATTAACCTCGAATAACTCAGTCGCAGCTACTAAATAAACATTTACAATAACTTGACCGTTATTCTTGCAACTTTAGTGCGAGAGGTGGCACTTTTTGTTTTGAACAAGAAATGGAATATTTGGCTCATAGGAGCTGAGTGCAATGCGCAGACAGTAGTGCAGAAAGGATTCAGTGAGAGAGGAGCGCAGGTTTGTTTTGATTGCATTCATATGGGAAAAGCTGGATTCACAAATATAGGTGGATCCAAACATACTGAGAACAGTCACAGCTACATTCCTGAGGTTTGGGAACTGATGGGCATTGACTCCAAAACTTAGCGGGGCCATTTGTGCGCAGCAGCTCTTGTGGCATCGTAAGTGATGACTGCATGCCCACCAACTCCAGCAGCAACTGTCCCTCATGGATAGAAGAGACCACTTTCTTAGCTTTGATAGACAATGTTTCCTCAGCGATGGCAGCAAATGGATCTTTCGTCAATTGCATCGCCTCTGTAGGAAGTGACAGATCGTCCAGGCGACTGGTGAAGTTGTCCTTCAGTTTCGCGACTAAACCAGTCATTTCTGCCGTGACTTTCGGAGGAGAGGTGGCTTTATGGAGTGTGGGAAAATGTAGCATTCTTTCACCAGTCAAGTCAGTTGCGACCATATTTAGTTTGCCTGAAAGGCGCTTGTTTGCTCCACAAGCTGGGTTGGGTCATTGCTGGCCTGGGTCTCAGCTAACATAGACATGAATATGTAGAAGCCACACTATGGCAGCTCCAATAGACAGCACCAGTCCACGGGGCATCTACGTATATATGTCCCTGATTGCTAAAATGGTGTTGTGTTCATGTGCAATATCAGTGTGGGAATTTAGAAACTTGCATGCTTAAACAGTTTTTCAACTGTTTTTTTTCCCTTGGTGGTTGGGGGATTGGGTGAGGTGGGCCAGCTGGGTAGGGCCAGCGGGCCGGATGTGGCCCACGGGCCGCCATTTGAATAGGCCTGTGGTACAGCTTTGAAAGGACATGAACGTTGCCAACCTACACACACCTTTTCATTTTTTAATTGTCAAATTTATTGAAATGGATAAAATTATCTCGATGAGACTCAGAAATTTCGATAACGATAAGTTCTCGATTTGTCGCCCAGTCCTACTGGGAGGCATCCAGGAGGCATGCTAACCACTCTTAATTAATTAAACTAATATATGTGTGTAAAAAACCACTTTGCTGTACTAAATCTCATCTCCAGTAAAACTGTTTGTAATTTTCTCATTTAGAAGGTGAACTACTGCCCCTAGTTAGAAATCAGGAATGAGAGGAGGTGGAACTGTTTTTAACACCACACCGGTCTCACTCTGCCACCCCCCCACCCCCCCCCCACCCCCACTGTTGGGTTTTTTTGTTACATGGTGCTTTTCCAGCCGTGACTCCATGATTAATAAACAGGTGCAGGGTTTCCCAGGCTTTGCTTGGCCCCCCGCCAGGCTAAGCGTCATGCCCCTCCCCAACCCTACCGTGTCCACTGACACGAACGACGCAACGTAACTAGAGCCCTCCATCAGCTGATACTGGTGAGAAACAGCAGCACGCGACTCCCCCCCCCACCTCACCCCC
>SSNQ01034560.1:764174-784698 GCA_006942095.1 Nothobranchius kuhntae
GACACCTGACAGTCTCTCCCATTTCAATCCCAGAGTGTCCATGCACGCATTTACCTCTGTAAAAAGATCACTCCCTGTCGTTGTCCCTTTCATCGACCGCATTGCTGCCAGCTCCTCTGTGAGCTTGAAGTCCGTTATCCCCGGACAAATACGAGCAGCTGGGCTGTGTCCCGGACATCACAGCTCCCGTCTAATGAGAAAAAGTCAAAACTTGCCACTTCACGTTGCAGCTGAAGCTCCAGGTTCCCCGCAATGTCCTCGATCCTCCTGGTCACGGTTCGCCTGGACAGCGGGATTTTCTCAAATGCGCCTTTTTTTCAGGGCATATTAGTGCGGCAGAGTCCACCATGCACTCTTTGACAAACTCTCCCTCCGAAAACGGCTTGCTGTTTTTAGCTGTTTTGTGGGATATCACAAAGCTGGTCCTGGTTGCTGCATCCCTGGATGTGTGAAGCTTAGTAAAAAAGCCTTGCTGCTTTTGCAACACTTTGCTAGCAAAGCTTCGGATGTCCGTGCCCTCTCAGCATCAGATGAGTTCTTGTATTTTTCCGAGTGTTTCTTGTCGTAATGCCGACTCAAATTGTAGTCCTTAAACACGGCAATCCCCTCCCTGCAAACCAAACACACGGCTTTACCTCCGACTTCAGTAAAACAAATACTTAGCAGTCCAATTTTTGTTGAAAATCCTGCATTCGGCATCTTTCTTTTTTTTTTTGCATGAGCGGACATTTCTCAGGCTACAATCACCATGTCAACCGCGGGCACTTGTTGCTATACGTATTGCGTCATTGTGCACGTAAAAAACAACTTCAAAATAAAAGCAATGCAGCCTTAGCCCATGCATGAGGTAAAATTAGAAAATACATTTATTTTGTAATTTCCAATTAACCTTACGCGGGCCGGTCAAAGTCAACCAAAGGGCCGGATGTGGCCCGCGGGCCGTAAAATGCCCAGGTCTGTCGTAGCTCATCACCACCAGTGTGTGAATGGATGAATGATACTCTGTAGTGTAAAGCGCTTTGGAGTCCTTACTCTGAGAGGCGCTATACAAGTGCGGGTCATTTATCATCAGTGTTGGGAATGTTACTTTAAAAAAGTAATTAGTTATAGTTACTGATTACTTTGTCAAAAAAGTTACTCAGTTACTGAGTTACAAGATTATTAAAGTAACTAATTACCAAGAAAAATAACTACTTAGTTACTTTTTTCATTAAAGAATGCAAGAAAAATGGGTTAATTCACTTAACTGATGGAGGACTTAAATGTACTAACGTGGGTCAGACCCAACCACAGAAGAGCTGAAGCTGGGTGGTAAACACACACAGGTAGTTCTAATAACACCTGAGCTCCATGACGTCTGAGGCTGATGCATCAGTGTTACAGCGGGACTAAAGACATGATCAGGAACAGGTTACAGCTGGATGATCTAGGAAGGTAGAAGATCAGGACGTCTGAGCGGTGAACAGGTGAGCGGGACCTTCGGGACGTCCCGCTGTCACGCTAAGAAGGTCACGGCTGCAGATCCACACCTGCAGCCGTAGATATTCATCACGTCTTCCTCATTCTTCACGGCCGTGATGCACTTGGATGAAAACATCTGCCTCTTTAGNCTCCTGATCAGCTGATGACAGCTTCAACACACCGCGCTGCTTAACGCACGCATGTCCTTATCAGTAACAGAAACAATGTTTTGTTAAAAGAAGACGGTAATTAATTAGATTGCTCATTACTGAAAGAAATATATATTTTTTTAGTGTTATTTTAAACGGTGTTATTCCCATCACTGCTCTGTTGCGTCTACAGCAGGCAGTGACTGAGACCGTGAGGGTCTCCGCCCACCCGGCCAATCATCATCATGTTTGTAAGTGCGTTACCGACACCTCTCTCTCCCTGGCTGCAGCTGAAGTGTGGCGGTCAGAAAGCCTCACACTGTTGCTCAACGTTCGACAAGCACATAGTAACGCACAACCTTCCGTCCCCAGTAACGGTAACGGCGTTGCAACGGTGGGAAAAGTAATTAATTAGATGATTCCGTTACCTAAAAAAGAACGCCGTTTTTTAAACGGCGTTACTCCCATCATTGTTTATCATAAACCTTCACCACGCTGCACTTCCTCATTTCAGATTCCCGCCTTTTTTGTTGGTCTGTTTTTTGTCGTTTAGTTTTTAAGTATTTTAAATGGATTCAGAATCGTTGATGTCAGCATTGCAAAGAGCAGGTGATCCCCGCTGCTGCCCTACGGGGCCTAGCCTTCAGATCGAACTTGTTTCCGTTACTTTTACTGTTGGACAGTAAACGCGTTCGTGTCGGATGAGTCCAGGATGCACACACGTATTGTTCATCTTTGCTTAACTGGAACATGAGAAACCGACAACTCTGAGCCTTAGCCTCGAAGCTAAATGTGACCCCAGCTCCTTTACTCGTGTGTGGGAATGACTCTTCTGTTACAGCAGTACCAGTCACTCACACGTCTCCGTGGACGTGGACACAGAGCCATGCTATGTAGCGGAGCACAATGGGAGCGGGCTCAACACTAAATCACTGGTTTCTCCTTGTTTTCACACTCCAGTGGAGTCCGTCCAGCATCGTTTAGAGCTTTCTCAGCTTTCACACACCAGACTGGGGGGCAAACATTTTGGCTGCAGACATTGTGCCCCATGTATCAGTAAATGTTGCCAAAGCCTGGGCTGCAAGACCGCGTGTGGTGAGCTTCGTGGATGCCGGTTGCGGTCTGTGCCGCTTTGATGCTTGAAGTGATTTTAAATCTTTAAACCGCTGGCATGTCGTGTCCAAAAATGGTCACCAGCACAGTGAGGGATTACTGGGTAATACCCTTCATCAATGTTCGCACCCCGCTGCAGATCAGTTGTAAAAGGGGCGGGGCCTAGGTCCACACTGGAGAGTCAGGGCACCCTACAACAGGGGTAGATTACTCCCTTCCCCGAGGGCTGGTTTCCAGCATGTTTTAATTGTTTCCCTGGTTTACCACACCTGGTTTGAATCAGCAGGTAATTAATGGACTTCTGCAGAGCTCCGTGAGCTGTTGAACAGGGGGATCAGGGAAACGACTACAACATGCTAGATACCGGCCCTCGGGGGAGAGTTGTCTACCCCTGCCCTACACGCTCACACCACTGGACGAGAACGCGTAACTGAGGGTGGCGGTGCGAGTGCTGGAACTGGGCCATAGCGCTGCTGAACAGACGACTCCGTCATCACATCAGGTGTGCTGGAGCAGGGAAACCACTAAAACATGGTGGATAGAGCCCTCAAGGACCAGGGTTGGACACCACTGGTGTGAAGGTTGTAGTACAGCGCGCGCACACACACACACTTTCTACCATTCCTGCTGCTACTCTGGTGCTGACACGACAACCCAACAGGGTCCCCATGTGATTGGTCCCAGTATGTGTTTTAGGCCCCGCCCACTCCCCAAAAACAAACGGGACATTTTCCTAACAGAATCACATCAGATGACATTTTTCAGGTGGCCCTTGACTTTGCAGCTGTGGGTTCAGGTATTTACGTCTCTGAGATGTTTGGATGCAGCTGATGCTCCACCTGTGGGACCCTTTCCTCCACGCTCTGCTCTCGTTTCATCAAACTACACCGTCCCAGTTGCAGCCGTCTGCATGATTCTGTTTATAAAAGGAATCCGCTGGACGTGTTTTTTTTAAACTTTCCAGTTTCTGAACCATCTAAAGAGAGGGATGTCAAACATCTACGCAACGTCACATCGCTCTACGTCAGCCGTGTTGGCTTTGCATATAGCTGTAGTCTCTGGGTTTTAGGGAAATTTTCACAAAACAGGAAGGGCTAGACTTTCTCTCTGCTTCCTGGTGTGGTCGTTAGGTCATCCGTGTGAACTTTAGACTTTAGAGAATCTGTTTTAGTTCAGAGTTTCATTCAGCTGAGAGGCTTTTTCCTGGCTGACCGCTGTTGATGTCTCACCTCTCATCTGCTGCTCAGCCCCGACACTTGCAGTGAAGCTGAGTCCAGATGCTGTTTTTACTTTAAAGAGCAAGTCACCCTCAAATCAACTTTATTTTCCTGATAAACTACATAAATGCGTGTCTAATCGTGCTGCAGACACGTGTAGTTAATAGTTTTGTACTTTAGTGCATTTTAGTTAAAATTTAAATTTTCTGCCTAAAGCTGTCAGTGTTGTGCCATCGTCAGGTAAAAACCCAGCACTGCATTTGAATTTAAATCTGCCATCGCTATTGGCTAAGAGGTACTCTAGAACGTTATCTGGTACCATATGATGTCACAATGTCATTGTGAGCCTGTGTGTGTGTGTGTATTTGTTAGCGGCTCCGCCCTCTCGGTCTGCTAGGCAACAGCATTTGTTGCATTTTTCAAACAGGAAGTGGGAGCGGAGTAATACTCTGGTAGGGTAGGGGGTGACTTGCTCTTTAAAATTTTGAATCTCACATGTTCTTGTTTGCGTTTGCAGGTGGTTCTTTGGGAAGATTCCTCGTGCCAAAGCAGAGGAGATGCTAAACAAACAGAGGCACGACGGGGCGTTCCTCATCCGAGAGAGCGAGAGCGCACCGGGGGACTTCTCCCTCTCTGTGAAGTGAGTGGAGCACCAGACCAGATGAAGTTTATCGTCAGTTCAGCTTCCTCCAGAGACGGCTGCTGACTGTCGTGTCCTCATTCTGGTGCAACGTGTCTTGTCACACGTTTTTATAGATTTACAGACTGGTTTAGCTACTTTTACACCACAGATTATTTCCTGTTGCTTTTGGATTATTGGAGAACTTCACATGCAGGATTCAGTCCGGCCCGTTTCTCTGTAGTTACAAACCAAAAGCGCTGACTCGTCTGAGCTGCGAGACGCGACTCGGCTCACACACCCTGCTGTGATCTCCCTCAGGTTCGGAAACGACGTGCAGCACTTTAAGGTTCTTCGCGACGGTGCTGGGAAGTACTTTCTCTGGGTGGTGAAGTTCAACTCCCTCAACGAGCTGGTGGACTACCACCGCACCACCTCAGTCTCCCGTAACCAGCAGATCTTTCTCCGAGACATCGAGCAGGTCCCCCAGGTAAGACCCAACTCGCCCCGGGTGAGAAGGTCCCTCAGGTCCGCTTAGACACTAACGTTCATGACCTTGAATCAGGAATAACGGGGGAGTGGGGAGAAGTAGGCCTTAGATTTAGGATTTGGGTGGTTCTTTCTGCTGTTTGGTGTCTACACACCACCTCTCAGATGTTTGGGACGTTTTTGTGGAAGCTGATTTAATCTGACCGATAACGGGACGCGCACTGAGAAGTGAACGGGCTCTTATCAGGAGCTGTCACACGCTGTAGCTGATCCTTTCTGTCGGAACAACAAACGGTTGAGATGATGAACTCTTCAGCGTTCCAGCAAATGCGTCACTGGACTGCAATTTGCTGTGTTCCTTATATAGGAAACATTATTTCTGATTGGCTTAATGAACTGACCTGAATTGGAATGTTTCTTATGTGAAGTGCCTTGAGACGACTCTTGTCGTGATTTGGCGCTATATAAATAAACTTGAATTGAATTGAATTGAGATGTGTTAAACTAAGTGAACTTGGTCTTTACCAAGCCCCTGCCAGGTTTGGATGCATCAGAAGTTTATTCTAATGCTTGTGAACCACCTTGTATTGTAGTAAGTCGTGTTGATGTTTGTAAACATCGTTCGTACAAACCACCGTAACGTTTAGAAAATTGCAGCTTTGGTGTTTGCTGTCCTCAGACCAACTGTTGGTTCAGCAGACCTGAGGGACGTGAGCAGAAACACGCCTCAGGATGTCCTCCTAATGCTAGGAACTAACCTAACCTCTTCTTTTCTGTCTTCTGATTGGCCAGCACCCCACATACGTGCAAGCGCTCTTCGACTTCGACCCCCAGGAGGAAGGCGAACTGGGTTTCAGACGCGGAGACTTCATTCAAGTCCTGGACAACTCCGACCCAAACTGGTGGAAAGGTGGCTGCCACGGCCAGACGGGCATGTTTCCCCGCAACTACGTCACTCCCGTGAACCGGAACATGTAGACAGTCCGACCGTGTAAACAACAACAACAACAACAGCAGCCCCAGCAACCATCACCACCATTGTCACCATTCTTGATCTCATCGTCCCCGCCATCCACCCCTCCACCTGTCTTCGGCCGTCCCACGACGACAGGAAGAACCGACTGACTGAGAGAAAGCAGGCGTAGCGCTGTAGGCGTGGCTGTGTGGGTGGCAGCAGAGCAAATTGGACTTTTCTACTCGTGCCGAGCGCGTTCGCTTTCCCGCCGAACGCCTTGGCGAGGACCGAACCGTCTGAGGGAGGCCAGAGAAACTAAAGTTCCCCAAACGGTTCTGCGGCGCCCACCGCTGCTTCTCTCCTCCACTTCGTAACATTCTGCCTTTGTGTTGTTCTTCCTTTCTTCGCCGCATGTTCAGTTATTCGTTTTAAGGAAATGCCGACCGATAAACCCCAACTTTGTTTTAAAGAAAGGTTTAAATAAAAGTGTTTTAAAAAAACTGAAATGGTTTTAAAATAACAATTAAAAAAAAGTGATGCCATCTGTAAAACTGCAAGTTCCCATGTTCGAGACCTTTGTGAGCATCAGCCGCCGGCTTTGTAAAAGAATCAAGTATAGAGAGAAATCATTTTTTAAGAATATATATAATATGTGTTTGTCTGTTTTACTGCTCTCTCATCAGATCGTTTCCTTTTGTAAATTCTCTCGTTAGACCTGGTGAGACCTGTTGGCGCTAGAATGTGATCGCTTGTCGGTCGACTTTGTGTCTCGTTTTTTTAATCTGCGGTCCCAGATTATGCGACGCTTGTGCTGAGTTCCATTTTTAAGGAGGTTGCTTGTGTGCATCACGCGAGTTCAGGAGTCATGGGGGACTTGGTCCCGTCAGGAAGCTAACCAGCAGCTAGAGCCAGGGATGCTGCAGGATCTGTAAGGAAAAGCCCAAATTCAAGAGGCTACTTGTGGAAAGCCAACATATTTATTGCAGCCATTTTGTTTTTTACGTTTCTTTTTCCTGGCGGTGAATGTAGCCGACTGAATCTACAGATAAACATGAGGGAAGCGCGTCAGAGAGCTGAACCACAAAACCACACAAGGGATTAAAAAGAGACATGCTGAAAGCGTAAATGTGTCCATTTTCATTCACTCACTCATTGAGCGCAGTGTGTGCAAGTCGTTTGTATTCAGACAGTGATGCATGCGTTCACTCTTCCCTACCTGCACATGGCAAAGGGGGCGGAGTTTGGATAATCACGTGGTGTAATCACCAGTGCAGATCTGCAGCTGGCGCTCACACTTCAGAAACCTGAGAGATTGTCTTTTTTTTTTATTTTGAAGGTGAGGAGATCAGCGGAGATGATCGAGGAGAAACCGTGTGTTCCGCGTGGCGTGTGCTTGTGCACTTTTTTTTCTTTTTCCTTTTTTGGTCGTGTCCATTTTGTTTCCTGTGATTCTTAGTTTCTTTTTCTTGTTCTCTCTGGATAGTGCCTTTTTCTCTGGTGTTTCAGTGTCCCATCTGCTCCCCACCTCACTCCCCCTCCACCTTGTCGGGGTTGGACGGTTCTTTGTTGATAAGTGTGAATAAACTAAGATGATGTCCCATGTGACCAAATGCCACCGGCCCACCTTCTCATCGACCCTCACCAACGTAGAACTCTTTATTTGTGTCTCGCCTTGTCTTACCTAATGACACTGTTTTGTTTTTGCTCCTTTATTTGCATTTTTTTGTTTTCAATTAATAAAATGCAATTATTAAAAATGTGTCTGTGGTCCGTTTATAAACACATCATCAATAAATTATTCTTAATAGTTTCAGAAGTTATAGTTTTTAAAGAGAAACTTGTTTTGGTTACTGCTTTGAGTTGTCTGTTATGCGCTATGACCATTTGTGTGTTGGCTGTGGCAGCCATCTTGAATCAGGCTGTCATCAAAAGTTGCTCTATGGTGGTTCAAGTGGTATTTTATAGGCATGCACTACAACCTCCTCCCCGCCTTTCCGATTTGGTGATTTATGCCTTCTCCAGGTCAGGGGTGAAGAGAGCTCAGCCAGAAGGCAAAGTTCTTGATTCACTGGTCGATCTACGTTCCAACCCTCACCTAAGGTCACGAGCTTTGGGTAGTGACCAAAGGATGAGATCTCTGCAGGATGGCTGGGCTCTCTCAGGGAGAGGGTGAGAAGCACGGTCATCCGGGAGGGGCTCGGAGTAGACCCGCTGCTCCTACATGTCGAGAGGATTCAGTTGAGGTGGCTCAGGCATCTGGTCAGGACGCCTCCCTGGTGAGATTTTCCAAGCACATCCAACCCGGAGAAGAGCTGAAAGAAGACCCAGAACACGCTGGAGGAGACTATGTAAGGAAACGCCTTAGGATTCCCCCAGAGGAGCTGACCCAAGTGGCTAGGGAGAGGGAAGTCTGGGCCTCTGCTTATTCTGACCCGACCACGGATAAGCGGTGGAAGGTGGGTGGATAGGTGCTGAGCTAGTACGTCTACTGGACCAGCAAAGGTAATGCTACAGAGCTGTCACTGAAAGTTTACCTAAAGAAAAAGTTTACTGAGAAACCATTTTATACTTATTTACTTATTATATTACTGATTATACTTATTTTAGAAATATCAGTTTCACGTGTAAATATGTCATCTACCCCTATTTTCTGCATTAGCCGCTAACAGAAAATAGAAGGTGAAACATTCCAATTAGGAAAATCACACAGATCTGCGTCACACTGAAAAACTGCATCCATGGACTCACCCACCGTAGCTCACGATGGGGAAGGTTGTTGATTTGGCATCGAGGAGAGAGCACAGCTTGTCTCGGCTGGCAGAAGCTAACCATTAGAAGTGACTCCACAAACATCAATGGGTGTTTCTTAATGTCAAGGCGCCTGGCCTGGTGAGGCGATGTCTTGCGAGGCCAGGCGCCTTGCTTACAAGGACACTGTCCTTCCTTGGTCAAAGCAAATGGTTAAATGGAACAGACTTGCATCACGTGACACGGGAGATAACATTATATTTTATACGTATTAGTTTCAATATGAATATATAACGAATTTTACTTTTTAAATTGTGTTTATGTTTATTAAATTAAATATATAAGTGAGTTACTACCGCTAGCCACCGAAGCTGCAACTACTAAGCATCTAACCAACCATAGATAACTTCTTTGGATCTTAAAAAAAAAACATTTTAAATTAGTTGTCACTTTTAAACTTGAAAATTGTCCCCGAAGTAGCTGTCGGCTTCCGATCCGCCGTCCTTTTGAAAATACCGCGGTGTATTCTGGGTAATTTTCTACCAAGGCTAGGCTACAAGACACCTCCCGTGTATCCTTGCTCAGCTAGCTAGACGGCTAACAAACGGAGAACACACGCCTCAGTAGAATATGAACATTGGAACACGTCTTGGTGGCTCCCGATGACGTATCTGCTAGGCAACTGGGGCGGGCCAAGACATCAAGGCAGTGATAGAGTTGTGTTGCTGTTAGCCAATCAAAGGTGAGATGTTCAAATATCAGGAAGTGAGACTCCAAATCCTTCCGTGCTCTGCTCCCCTCTCCTCTGGCTCCTGAAACAGGAGCGCCAGAGTTTTGTTCCCACAGAGATCAACTCACAAGGCCTTTGTTTACAGACCACAGCGGACGTAACAACAAGGGAACTTGGTCTTTAAACCTTTCGCGGTGTGTTTATAGATGTTGAAGAATGGTTTAACTGCACCTCAACTGCCAGCGGCGTCCCTAAATGCAGGATGCTGCTGCACTTGCAAATGTGAATCTGACTTGTGGTTAAGGAAGCTATCAGGCTAAATATCTTGCAACCCAAGGAGAAACAAGCCTGTTTTCTCTTAGTTTTGATGTGCAGAGGAAAAACACGAGTCAGCAGACAAGATGAGGAAGCTGCCGATTTCATTTCTTGTGAAGATTGTGGTGCTCTGCATGCTGCAGGACGCTCAGAGTGACTATTAACAACGGTCTCACGCTGTCGCCTGCTCCACTTTTTGACTTTTCGCTCTCGGGGATAGCCCTTTTGAGCCCCGCCTGACGCGTTACATCAGTGTCCTCTTTCTAGTCCTCTCGTCCGGAATCATTCAATGTGCCCTGGGTCTGAAAAGTATCATCCTGCGCCAGTGCATCTATTCATCTCTGACCTTTACAAATGATCCAACACGCTGAGACGTTCACAACGTGGTCTTGGAGTTTTTTTATTTAGTCCTTCATATATTAAATAATAGAAAACATCAAATGCAGCTCACAGGGCTTCTGTACATAAGACCCAAGCACAAACTCTGCCCTCAGGGTTTTGGCCTGGCGAAGCGGCCATATGGTGCTGCTATGAAGTCAACAGCAATAATGACAGCTTTAAAAGCCCCCCCCCCCCCCCCCCCCAGTAAGAACGTTTTAAGATGATTTGAGGATTTGCAAGTGCAGATTTGAGAAGATTATTATCAGTGTGTGAAGTACAGTGCTTTGACTAATTCAGTTTCACGTGTTTCCAGTACGGTTTAGAAACTAGTGCGCCATGAAATGTTGGGTTTATAGGATGATAGTACCCTCTAAAAACCACTGTGTTGAAAACAACCCAATTTTAACCTGGATTATCCAATCAACCCAAAAAGCTAACCGTTGCCTTTTTTCAAGCTAGCTAGTGGCCTGTTGTCTGAATGAAGGCCTTTCATAAGTCTATTAACTCATTCAATTCAATTTTTTATTCAATATTTTATTTAATTCACTGCCAAAAGTCGTCATTTTAGATCCAACCGTTCACTGCCATTGACGACTAAAGTCGTCATTTTAGATCCAACTGTTCAATGCCAATGACGACTAAAGTCGTCATTTTAGATCCAACCGTTCAATGCCAATGACGACTAAAGTCGTCATTT
The DNA here is from genome assembly GCA_006942095.1 of Nothobranchius kuhntae. Taxonomy (NCBI): domain Eukaryota; kingdom Metazoa; phylum Chordata; class Actinopteri; order Cyprinodontiformes; family Nothobranchiidae; genus Nothobranchius; species Nothobranchius kuhntae. The sequence goes on from SSNQ01034560.1 coordinate 775,049, forward strand.
ACATTTTTTTCTGTTTGAGCATCGGAACGAGCCCCCGCGCTGAGAGAACAAACATCTCAGCCCTGAAGTCCATCTTCATCTGCATACGTCACATGATCAGAAAGCAGAACATCCATGTGTTAGGAGATTGTTTTGGGCCGCTGCTGTAAACAAAAGTGAGGCGCGAACCGGAAAAGCGTCAGCCGATCACAATTCAACAACGGATTATGAAAGAACAGATAACGCTCGAAACGCGCGGATTCTTCCTGATGTAAGAGTGAGTCTCCGCTTTGTTTTGGTTGTTTTGGCGTTGACATCATCCAAGCGTGTAATGTTCTGTGACTCTTAAAAAAACAGTATAAATGGTGAGAAATGGTGGCAGCGAAGGGCTTTACCGATCAGGAAATGGCTCGCAGTGAATGAGTTAAATTCTAGAAGAAACAAATGATTTGTTACTAAAAACAAAAATAACTTTTAAACTGTTAAATCACTTTTCACTAACATTTTATTTCAACGGTTTATTTAAATGAGAAGTCCAGTACATTTGATCAGGTCACCGTCCTTTAGGAAATGGCCATTTGATGATGAAGCATTTTGTGAGAGTTGTCTTCAACCCACCAGTTTGGGATATTTCAACCCAACCTATGACCCAACAGAACTGGTCAAGCCTTGGGCCTCGGGCACACCGAAGGCAGACGCGCCGCTCAGCGTTGTGCCCGAGATTTTGAGAAGTCAAGTGTGTTGTTGTCAGGTAAAAACTCTGCACTGCATTTAAATTTATATCTGCCATCGCTATTGGCTAAGATGTACCCTAGAATGTTAGCTGGTACCATATGATGTCACAATGTCGTTGTGAGCCTGTATGTGTGTGTGTATTTGTTGGTGGCTCCGCCCTCTCGGTCTGCTAGGCAACAGCATTTGTTGCATTTTTCAAACAGGAAGTGGGAGCGGAGTTATGCTCTGGTAGGGGGTGGCTTGCTCTTTAAAGAACCCGACACATTGCCAACCCAACTCCTGGGTAAAGACTTTTGAACCAAAGTTGGTTCAAAAGTCTTTACCCAGGAGTTGGGTTATGAAAACACCCTGGTGTTTTTTAGTGTGTGGGGCCTGCATGGTGGAAACACTGTTGCCTTGCTGTAAGAAGGTTGCAGGTTCGAATCCCAGCAGTGGCCTTTATGTTAGCACGTTCTCCCCATTGATGTGTGGGTTTTCTCCAGGTAATCCGCTTTTATATCACAGACCAAAAACATCTGTGTGAGGTTAATCTGAGACCAAATAATCCGTAGGTGTGTGAGTGCGGTGGTTGTGTCTCTGTCCTAGCAGCCACTAGCATCAACTTAAAGAGCAAGTCACCCCCAAATCAACCTTTTTTCTGATAAACTATATAAATGTGTGTCTAACTGTGCTGCAAACACGTGTAGTCAATAGTTTAGCACTTTAGTGCACTTTAGTTAAAAATGTAATTTTCTGCCTAAAACTGTGTTGTGCCGTTGTCAGGTAAAAACTCTGCACTGCATTTGAATTTAAATCTGCCATCGCTATTGGCTAAGAGGTACCCTAGAACGTTAGCTGGTACCACATGATGTCACAATGTCGTTGTGAGCCCGTGTGTGTGTGTGTGTGTGTGTATTTGTTGGTGGCTCCGCCCTCTCGGTCTGCTAGGCAACAGCATTTGTTGCATTTTTCAAACAGGAAGTGGGAGTTAAGTAAGAATCTGGTAGGGGTGACTTGCTCTTTAATGTCAGACGATCACGAACTCATGCAAAAAAGCAGGTATCTCTGTGAAGCGGTCTGACACGCTATAAGGTTATCAGATTGCTTGTTTCAGCTGCATGAGTGCATGCTTTAATCTGACACGTGAAGGTTGAGATTTTCCACCCCACCTGTACTGCAGGTAAATGAGCTCCGGCACGTAATAACTTCCACGGCTTTGGTTCAGAGTGGAAGCTGTGAGCTGTCCCAAACAAAAGTCATTCCCGGAATGATCTGTCAAACTGCACCCAAACATTGTTGAGTGGTGGTTTATCTTTTTAAACAAGGCCTTATGCAAATAACATATCCGTTACACACACACACACTGGTTCCTTGGTGAGCCTGCCAGTGGGAATGTGGCTGCTGCCACATTTCACCATGTAGCGTGGTCTACATACTAGAATCAACACTGTTTGCTATCAGTTGTTTAGGCTTTACAGGAACCGGGAGTCGCTGCTTTTGGGACGTTAACATTTTTCATATTTTTACATTCATAAATACGTTCAGATATTAGCTGTTAAGTAAGTATTTGAATGTATTTATGTGACCGTGTTCTGGTCTGCATGATACTGCATACTGGAGACTTGAGCCACGTTAAATCGTTGGTAGTGAAATGCTGCCAACTGCTGGCTGAAAATGTCTTCTAACAAAGACGCTTGTCTGCATGTAGGTTCCACTTTTTAAAACTGAATGGGAACTAGATTTTTATATTCTCTGGAAACATGGGTGTCCAAAGTGTGGCTCATGGGCCATTTGTGAGTGATTCTGTGCGGTTGTCGACTGCAATTTTAGATTTTCAGCCTCAGACACAGACCGTCAAGACAGACGGACACTTTTTAAAAATCAGTTCTCGTGAGATTTTTACTAATGTGAATCCTACATGAAAATGCTGCTACAATTAAGTAATTTCAAATGTAAAAAACAATTTTTACAATACATTTTTACTGCCATTGTATTATTTTAGATACAGCAGAGGGTGCCATTTCATTATTTATGGACTAAATGTGACTGAAAATAGCACGTGCCTTTGCGTTCTACGAGCAGTGTTTACATATAAACATACTGTCTCTGGAGTGTTAGCCGTATAAGGAAGGTCATGGCTTTATGATATCTATACTGAAGTTATTGTAAATCAATGTTCTTGAAAAACATGAAAAGCTTCGTTATCGGCAGGATTCGAACCTGCGCGGGGAGACCCCAATGGATTTCTAGTCCATCGCCTTAACCGCTCGGCCACGACAACCTGACTGCGCATGACTGACATCAGTAACTCATGTGGTAGAGCGGGTTGCCTCATGATCGGAGGGTCATGGTTTTGATTCCAGCTCCCGCCAGGGGTATCCTGCTGTTGTGTACTTGGGCAAGACACTTCACCCAACTTGCCCGTGTTAGTGGTGGTCAGAGGGGCCGACGGCGCCAAATGACAGCCTCGCCTCTGTCAGACCTCCCCAGGGCGGCTGTGGCTACAAGTAGCTTATCATCACTAGCAGTGTGTGAATGTGAGAGTGCGTGAAAGCGTCTTTGGGTGTCTAGAAAAGTGCTATATAAGTTCAATGCATTATTATTATTATCACTATTCCACATCAATCAGGTTTTTGCTACAGAATTTTGTAATGTGTGTAAATGACTGAAGCAATTGACCCGCTAACCTAATCTGACAAACAAGGATTTAGGTATGTCCAATAATCCAGGTGAACATCTGGTCTAAATTCATCAAACTGTAGTGTTTGTTCTCAAATACATTGAAGTAAGACGCTTCCATGAGCAAAACACTTGAGGAAAGTTGGGAAGATTTTTGACATTTCCCTGTCAACTTCTGATCAGAATGTCATTTGGAAACAATTCTATTTAGCTGAATAGAATATAGAGAATATAGAGCCAAATCGTGACTAGCTTCGTCTCAAGACGATTCGCAAAGTAACACATTGCCAAAGTTTCATTTTATTTAATTTATTTATTAATAAAGCACCTTAATGCCACCAGCCAAGGCTGCCCAAAGTGCAGTACGTGATAAAACCTTAGATCATATACAACAAAATTAGAGAAAATAAGACCATACTAAAAAATTGATGTCATGAAACACAAAAGAAAATAAAATCTAAATGCACATAATGCCTAAAAACAATTAAAATTAATAAGAACATTCCAAGAATATTACCAGAAAAATAACAATAAAACCAAGAGTACAAAAAAGTATAAAATAACTAGATTTGTAATATTGCTTCAGTTTAGCTCTAAAACTCCAGACAGTAGAGACTGTTTCATATCTAGTGGGAGTTTGTCCCACAGTCTTTGAGCTGGTATCAGGGGCGTGTCCAGGGAGTGGCCTGGGGTAGCACATGCCACCCTTGGAATCTGATTGGCCACCCCAGGTGCCACCACACTAATTTACCTTTAAATAGGCTTTTCATTGTCCACAAAGGCTTGGGGGTAAAATAAAAAAAGCATAACCATTGGTGCCACCCATGCTCAAAGTTGTGCCTCACCTGGACCACCCCATTTTAAAAGATCTGGACACGACACTGGCCAGTATTGCAAAGGCTCGCTCCCCTCGAGACCTGCAGTTAAACCCATCGACATAGAAATATAAACCTAGGCTCGACCAATAAACCCATCTCTGCAGAGCGGAGAGGTCAGCTCTGCGAGATAAGGTGGCGCTGTTCCGGCAAGCGCCTGGAAAACACAAATCAGGGGTTTCATTTCGATGCTATGCTTCACATGCGACCACTGCACAGCATTAAGGACTTTATAAGTTTCCAATATAAGGAATCCAGCAGATTGATGACATTAACAGTCGGAGTCTTTTCAACAATCTCCATACTAAGCAAGCACGTAGCAACAGTGGAGAGGAAAACTCTAGAGGCTCCTGGCTAAATGTGAGCAGTCATGCGCCATGACTCACTGGGGTTTCCACAAAACACTTAAGTCATCAAGCTACAACCTCATTTAAAAAAAAACAATTTAAGCATCCTCTGATGCAGATGCGCAACTTTAGACCTTTATATCTCTCTACAGATTTATATCCACAGCAGAGGACGGCTTGTTTTGATAAAACTTACGTTGTGGCCGTATATTATGTCGATGGTTGTAGCTTGATGACTTTCTAAAGAGGTGTTTGTGTTTCCAAATAAACATTCTGATCAGGAGTTTTTGATTTGGAAAATGCCAATCTATGTATTTCTTCCTGAATTTACTCGAGTTTATAAACAATTTATTATTGTAAAAATTTTTATTTGTTTATTTACTTTGGAATTTTAACCGACGTGTGGGTAAAAACGTGGTAATATCGGGTTCATTGTTGCCTTCGAGCTGGAAGCTCTGTGACCACGTGACCCATCCAGCGAGGGCCTGCTGTTTGTTCAGCCAGAGAAGAAAAATGGCGGCCCTGGGCGAACCAGAACGGGTCGCCGGGCTAACGTTTTGAGCTTTCGCACTCGAAAAGACACAGGGGGCTTCGCGGGCTTTCTGCATCGTCTAGGTTCGCGGCTAGGTTCGGCTTCGTGGCGGTACCGTTTTCGCTCGCAACCGTGCGTGCCAAACACACGCAAACATCGGAATTGCAATATAATAGGCTTCGCCTAACATGAGAGGGAAAAGGGGCAGGCCGCCCAAACCGCTACAAAACGAGGAGCCATCCCCAGCTACGACCAGGGGCTTACGACCCAGGAGGAATCTAAAACCCAGGTTTAAGGACAGCGGGGACGAGGAAGCCGAAAGCCCCTCGAGGGAGACCACCAAGTCCACCCGAAAGAAGAAGGCAACATCTACACGGGGCAGGGGACGAGGGAGAGGCGGCGGCGGCGGCAACAGAGGAGGCAGAGGCGGTCGGGGAAAGCGGGCGGCTGTGCCCAAAACAGTGGTGTACGATGACCATGAGAGCGATGAAGACGAAGATGATGCTGTGAGTCTAAGGTCGGAGGAGGATGAGTTTGTTGAGGAGGAACCTCAGTCCGAGGAGGACGAGGCCCTCAAAGAGGATTCCGATTGCCTGGAAGACGATGGGCTGGAGGAGGAAGAGGATGTTGCCAGCTACTGCACGGAGAGTAGCTTTCGGAGTCAGAGCACTCACGCTAGCACTCCAGGTAAATAAACACCCCATCACCGATCAGACACCTGTCGTAGTGAGTCAGAAACCCCAACTACCTCAACTCTCAGAGCTGTGCAGGAAGCTGTAAGGTTATTGTTCAAAATGGAGAATGTACACTTTATGAAAACAGGCCTCATTGAGTTCAAACGCTTCTGCAGGTGCGCCTCAGCCCAACCTGCAGGGCCCAGCTGGTTCCGATCACCCCGTGTAACCAACACGCTTCTTACAGACCGATCAAAATCCACCCAGAAAGAAAACGGCTAGCTAATTCAAACGACTAGTGTTAGCGTGCTAATGCTAGCGAGCGAAATCCGCTCAGTGCAGCGTTACCCTGTCAAGTCAAGTCTGTCATTAAAAAATAACAGCATTTATTATAATTAACGCAATATTAACCAAATATTGCATGAGCATTAAATAAAACCACAATTTAGCTTTTATTGGGAACCGTCGAGCTCAGCTAGATGTTAGCTTCACTAGCAGCTGTCAGTTTTGCCCGTTTGTTAGCATTCGCTTTGTCAAAATGAGTTAATTAAGGAATTGTAAACTCGTAAATATTTACTGGTGACGTGCTGCAGGTGTGCACGCAGGTACATTTAGGATGTGTGACCAGCTTAGATCGTATGTTCGGACTTGACAGTCCGCGCTTGTCTGCTTGCCGGAGGTTGATGCAGCCTCATTAAGCTAATAATGACGTTAGCCATTAGCCATGTGTGGGACAAGTTCAGCTGGAGTTTGTAAAACTTCAGTTACCTTTGTGTCGCTGTTTAATCTGTGTTATGTTAACTTCTGACGCATTTTACACGTTAAATGCACACGAATAAGTAAAAATAAATGACAGCTTTTCAGAGATTTTATTCACCATAGCCTAGAGGTGAAACGGCTCTTTCTGTGTTGCTGTTATATAAAAATGTTCAAACATGAATATTTTTACCCAGCTTTACAAGATTGATAACATAGTCATGAAAGCCAAAACTATAAGCTGTGTTTAAAACTTAGTTTTAAGTTTAAAAGCAGAAATCTCGCTTTAACATTTTTCCTTTTTTTGTTTCACAGGAAAGAAAAAGTTGCGTGCTGTCCGCCCTCCCACTCCCAGTTTGGAAGACAAGGAGATTCCTCTTCTTGAGCTGCCAGAGACCTCCGAGGATCTTCTGGTGCCGAATGAGGAGCTGCTGAACGTTACTTCCGTCTACGAGGTGCTGAGGAACTTCTGCACTGTGCTGCGTCTCTCTCCGTTTCGTTTTGAGGACTTCTGCGCGGCACTGATTGGCCAGGAGCAATGCACGTTAATAGCAGACACCCATATCGCCCTGTTGAAGGCGATCCTACGAGAGGAAGACTCTTCCAACACTACTTTTGGTCCTGCAGACCTCAAGGACAGCGTCAACTCCACTTTGTACTTTATTGATGGCATGACATGGCCTGAGGTTTTACGGTCTTACTGTGAAAGTGACAAAGAGTTCCATCATGTTCTGCCGGACCTGGAGATGGACGAGTATCCCTATGGTCCTCTTGAAAGTAAGATCAAGGTGCTGCAGTTCTTAGTGGATCAGTTCCTCACCACCAACATTGCCCGCGAGGAGCTGATGTCCGATGGCAGCATGCAGTACGATGACCACTGCCGCGTGTGTCACCGCCTTGGTGACCTGTTGTGTTGCGAGACTTGCTCAGCCGTCTATCACCTGGAGTGCGTGAAACCGCCGTTACAGGAAGTTCCAGAGGATGAGTGGCAGTGTGAGATCTGTGTGGCTCACAAGGTGCCAGGAGTCACAAACTGTGTGACCGAGGCTCAGAAGAACAGGCCCTACATCCGCCAAGAGCCCATCGGATACGATCGCCACCAGAGGAAATACTGGTTCCTCAGTCGAAGGATCATCATGTAAGTTGGCATTGAGGTTTAGTCCTCCTTCATGTCAGAGTAAATACGTTCATAGGTTGAAGATGTTTATGGACAGGATGTTTAGCAAGACAGCAGCAAGACCCCGCAGCTCACTCAAAGGGGCTGAACCCTTGCAAACATTTCGAGACACTTTAAAGACTTCATAGTGAACGCCGCAGTCACAGCCCAGTGAGTCTGGCTTTGCATCATAAATAACATCAGATCCAGATGATCTCATCAGAGACACGTGTCACTGAGCAGTTAATGCAGACCTGTAGATGCACGACGGGTTGCTGCAGCAGTTGTCTTTTGCAGGCGTCCCTTCTCCTCCCACCAGTAGCTTTTTGTCGAACACGTTTCGTTGCAAGTCTGCAGAGGACACGGCGTAAGATCTGAAACCCAATGCTGGCCGATAAAACCACTCCCAGTCTGCGGAAACCAGCGCTACTGGTTTTTTCCATCAGAAATAAAAAGCGCACGTCCATAACCGCTGCTGGAGAAAGGATCGCGGTGCTCTGAACGAGCGTGCTTGGCTGCCGTAAAGCCCTGATTCTAACTGTTGTGACAGTTTACTGACATGCAGAAGTCATCAAGCTTCCACAAACTCAGCCTGTTTGTGAAGAGATGAGGTGTAAGGAGTTCTCATACAAGGTTCTGCATCAGAAGAACGGTTAAAGTCTGATGAAGGCCCTCATTTGTTTACGAGATTAGACTTAGCTGAGGAGACGTGTTATTAGGGTAGAACGTGGTGCTATCCCATAACGAGGAGGTGCTTTCAGGCTGACAATTAACCTGCTCCTGTTGTCTCCTCAGCGAGGAAGATGGCGAGCATGTGAAGAAAAAGATCTGGTACTACAGCACCAAGGCGCAGCTAGAGGAGCTGATGGAGAGCCTGGATAAGGAGCGCTGGGAGACGGACCTCCACGCCACTCTGGAGGAGATGAAGGAGGAGGTGCAGGCTCACATGGACATCACAGAGGACCTCACCAACAGAGCTCGTGGGAGCAATAAGGCCTACCTCGCTGCTGTTAACGGTACAGTTTTCATTTGTTGTTGCTCTGATGTGAGCGGCTTTCTGCGGAGGATCAGAATAGCGGTGCAGGAAACGTGAGCTCGGCAGTCCCTCAGGCCACAGCGTAGACCACATTCAGATGTTCTTCATGGTTCCTACCGACGCGTTCACTCACTTAAAGGAGAACATGTGCAATGCTCACTTTTTTGCATCCTTTTGTGGATTGGGGACTCCCTCTTTAGCCCTGCTCTGTGACTGCTTGGTGTCAGGAATCATTTTCTTTGAGCAGTTTGTAAAGTCCCTTATGATGTCACAATAGGGGGAATTGGCAAAGCTGGAGGAGCAGCAGCTCTACTCAGAGCCCCTCCTGGATGTCTGAGCTCCTAACCTCTCAGGAGCCAATCAGGGAATGGGTGGCCATTAACATAGTGACAGAGCCCTCGCCCCTTCCTTCCACCGGATGTGAAAGTGTTATGAAACATACTACGCAGCAATTAGCCGCCGTTCTAGTGGACGGCTGTCCGGATTGGCAGCAAAGTTTAACGTTTTGGATGCTTCCCAGAAGCTTCCCGAGTCTATTTTTCACGTGTTACATTCCCAAAACATTTCAAACTCCGCAGTTTAGATCGGGCCAGACAGGAAGTGAAACACGAAAACACTGTGAAACATTCAGAAACTTTCACAATAAAAGTCACGTGCAGATAAACTTTCGTCGTTTCTTGTGAAATCCCGTAGCCGATGTAAACAGAACAGAAAATTACAGATTTTTTTTTTATACCTGCAGCTGTCTTTTGCTTTGCTTGTCACTGTGTGGACTTGTGAAATCACGCGTGGTGTTGCAGTTCTCTCGTGAATTAGTAACTGTTTGCGGGACCGGTGACGTGGAACTCTCATTCGAAACTCTCCCGGTTAGAAGAGAGCTCGCAGGTAAAACGCCGCTGTTG